>BQKN01066176.1:1031472-1076847 GCA_022839385.1 Asparagus kiusianus
ATATATATATATATATATATATATAAACATACAATATAACGCTGTGTGTGATACATAAAATAATGTAATAAATAATACAAAAATCAATACAATCAACGATATATAAGTCAACCAAAGAAACATAGTCATAAAAATAATAACACATATAATAACGACCAGTATAAGGAAAAAGGAGTTATAGGGAGAAAGCGTGTAGTCGCGAAGCAATGGGACAAGAACCGTGAAAAACTCCGGAGTCAAAGAGTGATAAGATAGGGATGAAACAAAATCTATCAAGAAAATAGGATAAGGGCTCAAAAATAGTCTCACGGATGAAATATGATATGCATCTAAATTGTCCGTTATATTCTCACTGGTAGGAACTCGGGACCGTGACCTGCATGGGCCACCAAAAAACCTATCATGGCTCGCTTCCCAAAATACTCAGGAATCAGAACGTGAATAAGCCTGCGACATATTAGATTAAGGAGAATAAATAAAAATAAACTTTTCTCCTCAACCTAATACGTTAAGTGTCAAAAATAAATGCAAAGGCACAAGTCCACGATCACAGATAGCAAGAATATAATAAACAACTCAGAATAGAAAAGAATCATATCATTAATGGAATATCATCCAAGACACGGAGTTTGGGTCAAACATGCCCTTATAAAAAACTTAACAACTGAAAACTGAAGAAATATAATACATAGTCCAGCGGAAAAGAAAGGAAATACTACAAAGCAACTAGAATCATCAACTAAGACGAGATAACAGAACTTTGGCCTATTCTTTAACTCTATTTGCAAGGAACTCCTGCTGAGAATATCTTGACCCTGGTACATCTCCAAGCTGAACTTGTTCTTCCTCTAAGTCTGACGTACATTAGAGAAAATAGGTGTACATCAGCGTGCAAGGCACAAGGCAAGACCCCACAAAACAAATAGAATGAACGAAAACTCAAGCGAAAAATGATTCGATAACAGAAATGACAAGAAACGTGCAATTGGAAGTCTAACAAAATCAATATGCGAAAACACTACTAAAACATGATAATCATAAGGCTAACTGCACAATGTAACCGGGTCACGTACTAGCCATCCTAGAAACTCACTGGCTCACATCTCACATAGAGTCAACGCTTATATTACCGGATAACTGATTGTTCATAAATCCTCTACGTGCATCTAATACCGCTATATGAATCGGTCAAAGGACGACACGCAATCCTATCTCGGCCTGGCCCGAACTCAGACAAAGCTCAGGTGATGAAATAGGTCACGGACTAAAGTGACTACACGAATTCACTTTAGCCTAACAAACCAACCCCAGTGACTACACTAATTCACTGGCGCGAGCCTGGAAGATACATCAACAGACACATCTGATCACATGAACAAAGACTTTCACATCCCAACTCTTTTCGTTTTTCTAAGTCAACAATCAAAGTCCACAATATCTCTAGTTCATCAACTAAATTCAATCAACATACCCACACATGTCACTAGGTCTGTTCATGACGCACGAGACCACAAATCATGGACTATTAATGGTTCTCAAACACAACCAGGAACAATAAATAAGTCTAACTGATTCTATGTAATAACATGATGACAAGTCAAATACATTAAAATAAATCACAAAACATGAAATGTAATCATGAACAGCAAAATCATGCATGTAGTTCAGTTTCATCAATATCTTGTTATCCGAATCTCAAAACTACTCATAAAAATTACTCAAAGCTAAATAATATCCAATATGACTACGGTTAAAAATAAAAACAAAAAAACTGTAATCATTTTATACATAAAATGTCATAGTCTACAACTACCCACACAAAATCATAAATTACTTAAAATCCAAAATAAATAATTCTTTTTTACAAATAAATTCCTTTAAATCATCATAATTATCAAAAATGATTTTTTTCCAAATAATTTCTGTTAAATTATTATAATTTTTCTAAATGATTATGTTCTCAAATAAATTCTTTTTTAATTAATATAATTATCCAAAAATGATTCTACTGCCGAAATAAATTCTTTTAATTTATAATAATCATTCTAAATTAATCTTTTCTTAAAATAGTTTAACAATTAAAAATAACTCATTTTTCCAAAATAAATTAATTTAAATTATCTATTTTAATAATTATTCAAAACCAACTCCTTTTCCAAATAATCTATTTTCTCATCATAATAATTCTAAAAATATCTCAACATAACCACTTTTACACAATAATTATTCCTTTAAATTACTTATCATAATATCATTATTAATATTAATCATCCACAAGCCCACGTAGATAATAACAATATCATGACATAATATAAGCAACTAATTGATAATAGATATAAATAATAAAATAACAAGTCAAAGGGAAGTGAGATCTTGTCTTGGTGCATCGAACAAGTCGACGTCGACAACACGGGTCAGATCGGACGCGGAGGAGTGTTACGTCGAAAGAAACTCCGGTGAGGGGCTGTCCGGTGACGGGGCAGCAACGTGGGCAGCGGGTCGGGGCTAACGGCAGCGAACTCGGGTCAGTGTCGGGTAGTGGTGAGGAGGTGGGATGGGAGTCGGCAAGATCTGGATTAGGTGGTGCTGGTGGTGTTCATGGTAGCTTGGGGTTGGAGTTGGAGGGCGTGGAGTTCGGGGCTGAGGGAGCTCGTAGGCGGAGGTTGAGGATGAGGGCGTCAGAGGAGATGCTGGTGGTTCGGGTGGAGGAGGAGTGGTGGCTCTATAGAGGTTGCGGAGGCGTGGGGAGGAAGCTCGGTGAGGGCTGGAGGCGAGGTCTGGCGAAGGCTGTAGGGTAGGAGGGGCTGCGGCGCGCGGCTCGGCTGCTACAGGTGGCCTGAGGAGGAGGCTGGGGAAGGGGGTTAGGTGACGCATCGGCGATGGCCGACGACGACAAGGGAGCATGGTTAGGGAATAAGAGAAGGAGAGAGAACAGAGACGGCTGGGTAAAGTGAGTGAGAGAGAGAGAGATGAAAATAACATTATATATATATAAGGAATTATGATTTTGAAAATAATTAAAAATAATATTAATAACAAAATAAATTAAATAATTGTGTGAAAATTATCTATAGATTAAAATGTACCAGTTGTAGTAATACAACTGATAACACGCAACAGTAGAAATAACACAAGAAATTATACTATTAAACAAGAATAATTAATAAAAAAATATATTTTTTTATATTTAAAATCAATAATTATGGGATAATTATCTAGATAGTAAAATGTACCAGTTATAGTAATATGATAGATAATATATAACAGTAAAAATAATACAACAAATTATACAAATAATACGTAATTAATAATACAACATATTATATGAAATAATATGTAATAATAATAATACAACATGTTATTTAAAAATAATACGTAATAGTATCAATAATACAACATATTAATTTTAGAAATTTTCACTGTACAAAATTAATTTATAAATATTAATATTATTTAAATAAATATAAAACCTGGACTTTAAATCATAGAAAAATCTAAAAAATCAAGAAAAATACAAATACTCTTTTAAAAACCATAATTAAATATTTTAAAATACTAAAAAATTATTTTAATTAATATTAAAATTTTACGGTCCTTATAGTTTATGTATGTATGTGTTTTATGTATTCATATATGTGTTTTTATGTATGCATGTATGTGTTTTAGCATGACTTGAAGGGTATTTTCAGAAGAAATATTTTAACATAGCAACACACTTTTATAATAGTATTTGATAAATAGAAAGTGAAAATGGGATATAAGTTGACATTTGATATTTTGTAGAATGATTTTTAATTGGAAAAGAACATACGTAATGTTTATTTCCCTATAGGAAAGAGATTAGGATTTCAATGTCTCGAGATTTTAATCAAGTTACATGTTCAGTTTGCTTGGGATTAGGACATGGATGAGATTAGGACATCCCTCTAATCCCCAAAAATGAGTACTAGGAAGTACCGCCATCCTCTAATATTAAGGACTGAGACTTCCCATGGCCATTATATGCCCTCTCACCTTATGTCTTCCCCACACAAATGATACACTAGAATATTATAATATAATATGTCAGATGAGGTGGCCATTTGTAATTTTTAGAAAATTTTGGGTAGTTGTTAGTAAAATTTAAAACTTTCAGGGAGATTTTTTTGGTTTTAAGACTATTAGGGGATTGCCTATAGTTTACCAAAGTTTTTAGTGTTTTATGTACTTTATTGCAACTTTCAAGGGGGTGATAATAAAGTATTCGGGAGGCTATTTTGTAATATTTTTTTGAGATTATTTATAATTTTCAAAAATTTAAAGGGGGTTTTTGTAATTTTTGGGTGTTTATAATTTTTGAAACCTTGAATGGGTTGTTTATAAAATTTGATGGAGTTGTTTGTAATATTCCAAAATTTTTAGAAGGATGTTTGATATTTTTGCAAGTTTCATAAGGATAGTTCTAAAATTTTTAAAGGACTGATTGTAAAATTTTCAAGAGGATATTTGTAGTTTTCTAAACTTTAAGAGTTGGTTATAAAAATTTTAGGGGATTATTTATAAAAAATTTATGGTGCTATTTGTACTTTTTTTAAATTTTTCAGAGGACTAGTGTAATTTTAATATTTTATAGAAATGTTTGTAATTTCTAGATTTAAAAGTGGGAAGTTTGTAATTTTCTTAATTTTTTAGTATTATTTGTAATTGTTGAATTTTTTTAGAGGTTTATTTGTAATTGTTGAATCCTAAGGTGTTGTTTGCAATTTTTTTTATTTCTCACAGTACTACATGGAATTTTAGATTTACGAAGAGGTTGTTTGCATTTTTTTGATTTCAAGAGGTTTTATGTAATTTTGAATTTTTAAGAGGTTGTTTAATGTTTTTGAATTTTAATGGGGTAGTTGATAAATTTCTCGTCTCAAAATTCTGCTCTATATATTAAGAAGGATTTTGATTACTAAATTTAAGAAAAATTGCTTCTAGGCCCTAAATCCAACTTTCAATGTGCCCCAGCCCCCCTAACTTTCAATAATGTATTGCAGCTCCTTTTTTTGAAAAAATTATGTCCAGGCCCCTCTCCTCGAGCTCCAATGCAACCTCTTCAAAAATCCCAATTTTACCCCTCCCCTACACCCTCTCCTCCTCCTCCGTTCCTCCTCTGCCCCAGCCCCCGCCCTCGCCTCCCTTCCTAGCTCCGCCTCCCTCCCTCGCTCCGCCACCAGCGCCTTCCCAAGCGCCATCGCCTCCCTCCCTCGCTCGGCCTCCCTCCCCTCCCCGCCTCCCTCCTCCACTGCACCTCCCGCTGCACCTCTGTAGAACCCCGTAAATTTTATAATGAATATATTGAATTGCTAGTGATAAATAATTCTTTTGTGATGAATAACCATATATATGTTAAATAAATGTAATCATCAGTGTTTTGGAACCCAACAAGTGTTTATATGTGGGAGAAATTGAGTGGTTTGAATATCGTGTTGTAAATAGATCTAGTATGACATATTTTATCTGAGCGGTCGACCGCAGTGGACGCGGCGGTCGACCGCACATCGTTCTCGCACACAGGAAACCTTTTTCCTGTAGTTCGGTCGACCGCATTGGCCGCGGCGGTCGACCGCCCAACAAGCAGAGAGTTTTCTGGGTTCGGGTCCAATCGGGTTGCGGGTCAGGTTTGTAGGGTTAGTATATAGGCCAATGAACCCAAGAGAGCCTCTTTTCATCTGAAATCATTAACCCTAGCCCCCCTCTCTCCCCTCAAACCCTAGTTCTCTCTTCTTGGTGATTTGGTGGAGCTTTGAAGGGTTTTTCAGCGGATTTTTGGTGGACTCAGCGAGAGGGATCATCTTCCTTCAGATCTAGGGCTTTGTTCTCATCAGAGGCGAGTAACATCTCGCCCAACTTCACTCCTTTTCGTTTTCATGCTTAAATTTAGGTTTTTAATCCGGTTTTATTGGGCCAAAAATCGTATTTTATGTAAATAGTAGATCACTATGGCATAAGATGTGAGGATCAAGTATTTCGGATCTTTAAAGCTTTTATTAATGAGATCTAGATCTGAAAATGTTTTTAGCAAGTTAAATCATATTTGTACTGTCTTTAAAGACATCTAAATCATGTTTATATATGCCTGGGATTTTAAATGATAGATTTTAAATGTTTAAAATTTGTAGTTTCCTGTTCTATGACTTTTTTAAATGTTAAATTTAAGTTATTACAGGAATCGTCGAGTTTGTTTGGGATTTGAAGCCGACAGAAACCCTAACTGGGCTTCTGTCAGCTTCGCGATCGACCGCAATGGATGCGACGGTCGACCGCTCTGAGATTTTCCAGCAGAAAAGTTTCTGCTCTTTGAGCGGTCGACCGGCATGTCCTCAGCGGTAGACCGCCACTCAGTTTTGAGCACAGTGACTTTTTGACGCTGTGAGCGGTCGACCGAAGTGGCCTCTGCGGTCGACCGCCGCACAGTTTTGTGCATGTTAATTTTCTGTTGATCTTTTCGCGTGTTTGAGAGATCACCTCGTTCATCCCCCACTAGTTTGCGATGTTAGTGACATATCTACACATGGGGACAGGCTTGTGACACAAATTTAGACTTGTACATCGAAATACGTGCAAGATTGGGATGTATATATCCTTCCTCATATACTAGTAATAAATACACCTCTTCGTTCATAGTCCACGTGTTGAGCATACATTATTATTAATCCATGTGTTGGATACTTATCATCTCAGTCCATGTGTTGGACCTGCATTTTATTTCAGTCCATGTGTTGGACATGCATTACCTTTAGTCCATGTGTTGGACATTTTTGGCTAAACCTTGAGCATCATACACATTCGGGTTTCGAGCACGATATATTGATATAGTTGGACATGATAGCTACCTAGGCTGTGTACGACACTTATTTTAACTGCGTAACTTTGACATAACTATGATTATTGATAGAGATGAGATTGTTGTCTTTTCCTTATTGTTCATGTATTAGACTCCGGGTTTGGTACTTAGGGATTTTCAATTTGAGATACAAGGTATATACATGAGGGTTTCCTTGTTTGGATTATTTCGCTCGACGTACCTATGCTCGTGTTAAAATTCCCTAAGTACTAAAACCCCTTATTCCTAGGACGTTTGATTATATATATATATGTTTTGTGATAAATGTATTTTCTTACATAACGAGCCCTATCCCTTGGGGTTGGTTGTGATGTTGCTCGCTAGCGCTTTGACACTCGTTGTCCCTCCCCCCTTTCAGGTCACGAGCCAGGAGCCCGGAGAGTCGCAGGTTGATGGCGACACACCCTAGTGTTCAGCTGTCTATTGTAGTTATGTTTTATTTTTGGAACTCCATTGTAGTTTTTGTTTGACATTTGAGGACTACTCTCTAGATGTTGTAAAGGCTGTATGCCTTATTTCCTTTACTCAGACATTTTGTATTTTGAGACTTGTTGAGAACTCTAGTTTATCTACTTCAGCCATTGAATAGGTATTTCTGTATGTTGGATGATGAGATATCTATGTGGCTGTTATCATTTCATAAGTTATCACTTGTATTATATTTTACTTACTTTTGTACCTACACCTATTGTTGACTCTACTAGAGAGATGTTAATTGTGATGGTGAAACATGTTATTGCACGGTGTGGTGCATGGCAGGTTTGACATTCTTGGTTTCACCTTGGACTGTAGCCTTGTGTGAACCTAGGGGCGTCACAGTTGGTATCAGAGCTCTAGTTCCAGTATCCTTAGGATCATCCTGTGTCGGATCGTGGAGCTAGGATAGAGTTTCTTAAGATTCATGTATAGAGTTCAAAATGATTTCCTAGTGTGAGTGAGGACGATATATGCGTATACCTCAAAATTTGAGAATTTTTTTTATTATGACAACTAATTTGTATAAATTTAAAGTATTTGTGTGAATACTATACGTTGTGAAGGATTTGTGTTGTGATACACTAGTTATACACATCTATTTTTGACTCATAAACTTTTATTTTTCTTATCATCAGAGAGAGATGGCAGGACGTGGTAGACCTCGTACTAGGAGAGCTAGACGGGCAGAGTCACAGCAGGCTCCACCTGAGCAGCAGCCGGCTCAGACCAAGCCACAGCAGGCACCACCCGAGCCGCAGCAGACTCCTCAGTACTTGGTAGATATTATGGCTCCTCTCATTGCCAGGATGACAGCCATTAAGGGGTTAGTGACGACTTATATAGCACCACGGACACCGCCACCATCGGTAGCTCAGCAGCAGGGGATACCCGCCGTTCCTGTCAGAGAGAGATCCCTAGAGGTCACGCCAGCAGTTGTTCCTCTAGCAGTCCCAGATAGAGCCACAGAGCAGGAGGCTTGGCTCCGTACGGTAGAGATGTACCAGAAGATGAGGGTACCAGATTTCCAGGGATCACCAGACCTTCTTGCAGCCCATAAGTGGAAGGAGGATGTGGGCAATATTCTTGACATACTCAGTGTGGATTCAGTTCAGAAGCAGAGATTGGCATCCTACAGCCTGAAGGGAGATGCCGGGAGATGGTACCGACTCTAGTTTACTCCAGAGCAGAGGATGACCCTCACATGGGAGGACTTCATATACTTCTTTGATGGACAGTACATTTCTTCTGCAGCACGGACTGGGAAGGAGCTTGAGTTATCCCGGTTGACTCAGGGGGACATGTCAGTTGCAGATTTTGAGAGTAGGTTCATGGAGCTACTACATTTCACGGGTATGTGGCAGATAGGAGAGCGTCAGGCTCAGATGTTCTTAGCAGGGCTTCGCCCTAATCTTCGACGGTACCTCGTCTCAAGGAGGTTCTATTCAGTTAGGGAGATAGCTGAGGCCGCCACTTCACAGGAGATTGAGACTACCTTATTCCAGAAGGATAAGGAAGGGAAGGCCAACAAGAGATCTTTTTCTGGACCTCAGTAGTAGCATCAGGGCCCTTATAAAAAGGGATACCAGCAGGATCAGAGGGCGTTTCAGCAGCGCATGTTCCAGGGATCTTGTTATAACTATCGCAAGGTCAGGCATAAGGCATCGGAGTGCCGTAGCGCACCAGCAGGAGCCCAGCAGGGCAAGGGTCCGAACCAGCAGCAACAGCGACAGCAAGGCAGACTTGAGGCATCACCAGCAGCTCAGAGGACTGAGGGACAGATCCGAGCAGTTCAGGAGGTTCCTCAGGGGCAGATTATCCTATATTCTCCACCTCCATCAGCAGAGCAGTCTTCATCCATAGGCATGGCTTATGCAATAGTTCCCCGTGATCATGGAGCTAGCGGAGCCGTAGTAGAGGGTACGTTCCTTGTGGATTCTTTCCCCACCCGTATTCTTTTCGATTTGGGAGCTTCGCATTCTTTCATCTCTCATGCATTTATGGCTAGACTCTAGCTCGTAGCTCAGTCTCTAGACACCCCTTTATCTGTTTCCACTCTTTAGGTGAGGTATCGCTTCTGGAGAGCGTTTGTAGGAGGTGTACCGTCAGTTTAGACGAGTCGGAGTTCATAGTTGATTTGATAGTGTTGCATATGTCCGAGTTCGATGTCATCCTTGGTATGGATTGGTTGTCTTCCTATCATATTAGTATTGACTGCTTTGCGAAGACAGTCAAGTTGCGAGCGTCCGATGGGTCCGAGATGATTGTAGCCACCTCTCAGGGCAATCGTTTTGCGGAGTCGTTTCTGACGTACATCGAGAAGGTGATGCGACGGGATGAGGGTGTTGATTTATTGGAGACTAGAGTTATCTCAGAGTATCAGGATGTCTTTCAGGACATACCCGGGTTACCTCCTGTGAGAGAGATTGAGTTCTGTATTGAGTTGCAGCCAGGCACAGTCCCGATATCCCGCGCACCCTATCGCATGGCACCAGCTGAGATGCGAGAGCTTCAGACCCAGTTGGACGAGTTGTTAGCTCAGGGTTTTATTCGTCGGAGTCATTCTCCGTGGGGCGCACCGGTCCTCTTCGTGAAGAAGAAGGACGGTAGTATGAGATTGTGCATAGATTATAGAGAGTTGAACAAGGTCACTATCTGGAATAGGTATCCACTACCTAGGATTGATAACTTGTTTGACCAGTTGCAGGGAGCGTAGTATTTCTCAAAGATTGATCTTCGTTCTGGCTACCATCAGTTGCGGGTTCGGGAGATGGATATTTCCAAGACCGCCTTTCTCACTAGATATGGATCTTTTGAGTTTTTGGTCATGCCATTTGGGTTGACCAATGCACCCGTAGTATTCATGGATTTAATGAACCAGGTTTTTCGTTCCTTCTTGGATCAGTTTGTGATCATTTTTATCGATGATATACTCATCTACTCGAGATCGGAGGCAGAACACGAGGAGCATCTACGGATAGCTTTGAGGACTCTACAGGAGCATCAGTTATATGCCAAGTTCAGCAAGTGTGAATTTTAGCTTTCAGAAGTCAGATTTCTCGGCCATATCATCAGTAGAGAGGGCATAGCAGTTGATCCAGCTAAGGTCTCAGCAGTCCTTGATTGGGAGCCGCCGAAGACAGTGACCGAGATTCGCAGCTTTTTGGGTCTAGCTGGCTACTACAGGAAGTTCATCTAGGACTTCTCGAAGATTTCGGCACCGATTACATGCCTTACGAAGAAGGGTGTACAGTTTATTTGGAGTGCGGAGTGTCAGAAGGCCTTTGATACATTGAAGGCTAAGTTGACTACATCACCGATTTTGACTATTCCGAGCAGCGACAGGACATTCGTCGTGTATACTGATGCATCGTTAGCAGGCCTAGGAGGCGTATTAATACAGACTCAGAGAGTAGTAGCTTATATCTCACGACAGTTGAGGGTGCATGAGCAGAACTATCCCACTCATGATTTGGAATTGGCAGCAGTGGTATTTGCACTAAAGTTATGGAGGCACTACCTATATGGAGTACAGTTTGAGTTATTCACAGACCATCAGAGTCTGAAATATCTCTTTTCTTAGAAGGAACTCAACCAGAGACAGAGGAGATGGGTTGAGTTTATCAAGGACTACGAGTTTGCGATTTAATATCATCCGGGAAAGGCGAACGTTGTAGCAGATGCTTTGAGTAGGAAGCGTCGACATCGGGATGCGTCTTTGAGGTGCTCATTATACAAAGATCTCCTTACTCATAGCTAGTTTGATTTTAGACCTGAGATTGGAGGAACCAGTACATTTTTAGGAACTGTATCAGTGCAGCCATCTTGGAGTACCAGAGTTGTCAGAGCTCAGTCGGAAGACTCTTGGATTCAAATCCTAAAGGAGGAGATTTCCAAAGAGCCTAAGACTGATTGGACCATTGGAGCAGATGGAGGTCTACGGATGAAGGGTAGATTGGTTATGTCAGCCAGTGCAGAGCTGAAGAGGGAGTTATTTGATGAGGCATACCGTACTCGGTACACAGTGCATCCAGGAACCACCAAGATGTAAAAGGACTTGAAGAGACATTTCCGGTGGAGCGGTATGTGTAGAGAGGTTGCAGACTATGTGGCTAGATGTTTTACCTGTCAGCAGGTGAAGGCAGAGCATCAGAGACCGGCAGGGACACTTCAGCCTTTGCCTATTCCAGAGTGGAAGTGGGTGGATATTTCTATGGATTTTATTGTGGGGTTGCCGAAGTCGAAGAAGGGGAATGATTCTGTTTGGGTGATAGTGGACCGGTTGACGAAGTCAGCACATTTTATTCCAGTGAGGACCACTTATACAGCCGAGGCTTATGCGAGGATCTTCATTCGGGAGATAGTTCGACTTCACGGAGTTCCAGATACGATCGTGTCGGATCGAGGATCGGTTTTCACTTCACATTTTTGGAGGAGTTTCCAGAACTCATTTGGCAGCAGGCTATCTTATAGCAGTGTATTCCACCCACAGAAGGATGGTCAGACGGAGAGGGTGAATCATGTGTTAAAGGACATGTTGCGGGCATGTGTCATTGACTTCCAAGGCAGCTGGGAGGATCATATTCCATTGGTAGAATTCGCTTATAACAACAGTTATCAAGCGACGATCGGGATGGCTCCGTATGAGGCATTGTACGGGAGACCTTGTAGATCACCGATATGCTGGGCAGAGCCAGATGATAGTTTGATGCTTGGGCCAGAGCTAGTGAGGCAGACTACTGAGAAGGTAGCATTGATTAGAGAGGATTCTAGTCGCTCAGAGCCGGCAGAAGAGCTATGCAGATAAGAGGTGAAGACCACTAGAGTTTCAGATTGGGGATTTGGTTATGCTGAAGGTATCGCCTATGAAAGGCGTGCAATGATTAGGGAGACGAGGAAAGCTTGCACCGAGATATATTGGACCTTTTCGGATTTTAGAGCGCATTAGAGCTGTGTCATATAGACTAGATCTTCTAACATCTATGTCTAGTATACACAATGTATTCCATATCTCTATGCTCAAGAAGCACTTGCATGATGAGGAGCAGCAGCGAGTGTTGGATGCACCGGAGATTGAGCTTCGGGATGATTTGACTACTATTGAGATCCTAGTGTCTATACTTGCTAAAGAAGACAAAAGACTCAGGAACAAGGTGATTCCATTGGTGAAAGTTCAATGGAACCGAAGTGGATGTGAGGAAGCTTCTTGGGAGCGCGAAGAGGACATGCGACGCGACTACCCACATTTGTTTGAACAGGTAAATAAATTTTTATGACATATACCTTATATTATATTTATATCTTTGGTTATATTTATATTTAACACTAGAATGAGAATATCTTCGCTTAATTCTTAATCTTTTGGAACACATGGTATATATATGGGGGTTCCTTGTTTGGATTTTTCGCCCGATGTACTAGTTCCACTAGATTAGGGCTTGAGCGAGAATATTATCATTTTGGATGGTTGAGTTTAAATATTCATGTGTGCTCATCTAGAATTTCATATTTCGAGATGGGTATGATTTCCGAATTTCGAGGACGAAATTCTTTTAAGGGGGGAAGAATGTAGAACCCCGTAAATTTTATAATGAATATATTGAATTACTAGTGATAAATAATTCTTTTGTGATGAATAACCATATATATGTTAAATAAATGTGATCATCAGTGTTTTGGAACCCAACAAGTGTTTATATGTGGGAGAAATTGAGTGGTTTGAGCATCGTGTTGTAAATAGATCTAGTATGGCATATTTTATCTGAGCGGTCGACCGCAGTGGACGCGACGGTCGACCGCACATCATTCTCACACACAGGAAACCTTTTTCCTGTTGTGCGATCGACCGCACTGAGCACGGCGGTGGACCGCCCAACAGGCAGAGAGTTTTCTGGGTTCGGGTCCAATCGGGTTTCGGGTCAGGTTTGTGGGGTTAGTATATAGGCCAATGAACCCAAGAGAGCCTCTTTTCATCTGAAATCAATAACCCTAGCCCCCCTCTCTCCCCTTAAACCCTAGTTCTCTCTTCTTGGTGATTTAGGAGGAGCTTTGAAGGGTTTTTCAGCGGATTTTTGGTGGATTCAGCGAGAGGGATCATCTTCCTTCAGATCTAGGGCATTGTTCTCATCAGAGGCGAGTAACATCTCGCCCAACTTCACCCCTTTTCATTTTCATGCTTAAATTTGGGTTTTTAATCCGGTTTTATTGGGCCAAAAATCGTATTTTATGTAAATATAGTAGATCACTATGACATAAGATGTGAGGATCAAGTATTTCGGATTTTTAAAGCTTTTATTAATGAGATCTAGATCTGAAAATATTTTTAGCAAGTTAAATCATGTTTGTACTGTTTTTAAAGACATCTAAATCATGTTTATATATGCTTGGGATTTTAAATGATAGATTTTAAATGTTTAAAATTTGTAGTTTCCTGTTTTATGACTTTGTTTAAATGTTAAATTTAAGTTATTACAGGAACCGTCGAGTTTGTTTGGGATTTGAAGCCGACAGAAACCCTAATTGGGCTTCTGTCAGCTTCGCGGTCGACCGCAGTGGACGCGGTGGTCGACCGCTCTGAGATTTTCTAGCAGAAAAGTTTCTGCTCTTTGAGCGGTGGATCGGCATGTCCTCAGCGGTCGACCGCCGCTCAGTTTTGAGCACAGTGACTTTTTGACGCTGTGAGCGGTCGACCGGAGTGGCCTCTACGGTCGACCGCCGCACAGTTTTGTGCATGTTGATTTTCTGTTGATCTTTTCGCGTGTTCGAGAGATCACCTCGTTCATCCCCCACTAGTTTGCGATGTTAGTGACTTATCTACACATGGGGACTGGCTTGTGACACAAATTTAGACTTGTATATCGAAATACGTGCAACATTGGGATGTATATATCCTTCCTCATATACTAGTAATAAATACGCCTCTTCGTTCATAGTCCATGTGTTGAGCATACATTATTATTAATCCATGTGTTGGATACTTATCATCTCAGTCCATGTGTTGGACCTGTATTTTATTTCAGTCCATGTGTTGGACATGCATTACCTTTAGTCCTTGTGTTGGACATTTTTGGCTAAACCTTGAGCATCATACACATTCGGGTTTCGAGCAAGACATATTGATATAGTTGGACATGATAGCTACCTAGGCTGTGTACGACACTTATTTTAACTGTGTAACTTTGACATAACTATGATTATTGGTAGAGATGGGATTGTTGTCTTTTCCTTATTGTTCGTGTATTAGACTCCGGGTTTGGTACTTAGGGATTTTCAATTTGAGATACAAGGTATATACATGAGGGTTTCCTTGTTTAGATTATTTCGCTCGACGTACCTATGCTCGTGTTGAAATTTCCTAAGTACTAAAACCCCTTATTCCTAGGACGTTTGATTATATATGTATGTTTTGTGATAACTCTATTTTCTTACATAACGAGGTCTATCCCTTGGGGTTGGTTGTGATGTTGCTCGCTAGCGCTTTGACGCTCGTTGTCCCTCCCCCTTTCAGGTCACGAGCCAGGAGCCCGGAGAGTCGCAGGTTGATGGCGACACACCCTAGTGTTTAGCTGTCTATTGTAGTTATGTTTTATTTTTGGAGCTCCATTGTAGTTTTTGTTTGACATTTAAGGACTACTCTCTAGATGTTGTAAAGGATGTATGTCTTATTTCCTTTACTCGGATATTTTGTATTTTGAGACTTGTTGAGAACTCCAGTTTATCTACTTCAGCCATTGAATATGTATTTCTGTATGTTGGATGATGAGATATCTATGTGGCTGTTATCATTTCGTCAGTTATTACTTGTATTATCTTTTACTTGCTTTTGTACCTACACCTATTGTTGACTCTACTAGAGAGATGTTAATTGTGATGGTGAAACATGTTATTGCACGGTGTGGTGCATGACAGGTTTGACATTCTTGGTTTCACCTTGGACTGCAGCCTTGTGTGAACCCAGGGGCGTCACAACCTCCCCCTACACCTCCCTCCTCCTCCTCCGTTCCTCCTTTGCCCCCGCCTCCCTCCTCAGCTCCGTCTCCCTCCCCTTCTCTGCCCAAGCGCCTCTGCCTCCGCCGCCAGCGCCTTCCCAAGCATCGTCGCCTACCTCCCCTCCCCCGTCTCCCTCCCCTACTGCACCTCCCCCTACACCTCCCTTCTCCTCCTTCGATCCCCCTCTGTCCCCTCCCCTGCTCCGCTGCTGGCGCCGTCCCGAGGAACTTCGCGTGGCCGATGGCGATCATGGTTATTATATTAACATGTTAACTCTTAGCGTTAACATGTTAACTTTTACGGTTAGCATGTTAACTCTTAACAGTTAATATGTTATCTGTAAGAGTTAATATGTTAACAGTAAGAGTTAACATGTTAGCTCTAAGAGTTAACATGTTAGCTCTAAGAGTTAACATCCATTGGCATGAGAAAGATGAGGGTAAAATTAGGATTTAAGCCAGCTGGCATGTCTAATCATGAGCCGGTGTGTCTAATCATCTGTTGGCATGAGCTGGAATCATGATAGAGGGGCCTGGACACAACTTTTCCAAAAACAAGGGGCTGCAACATATTTAAAAAAATATGGGGGGCTGGAGCACATTGAAAGTTGGATTTTGGAGCTTAGAAGTAATTTTCCCATAAATTTATCTAATTATGGTTAATTTTAATTTAATAAGAATTCTCAGGTGAAGATAGAATTAGAGAGGAGGATTTTGGTTATTGAAATTTTCTAATTATAGATAGATTTAGTTTCATTAGGATTCTTAGGCAAAAATAGGATTAGATGCTCACTTGTCAATGTTAACGGGATAGATGGACACGTGACAGAATTTTTCACACATGTCATGTTTTGTGCCTTTAAACTAGCCCATCAATTTCTCTTTATATTAAAGGAGAAATATTAAAATATTTTTTAATGGATATTATATTGAAATATAATATAATATAAAATGTCACATTTTGAACTAATAAGAAAATGATGTTATAAGAAGCTTTCAGCTAAGAGCTGATAATGTTTGAAAGATAAATTAGTGATAATTAGCTTGATATTCTAATTTGACATCTTATGGAAGCATCGAAGACTTAAATTTACATCAATTAATTCCTATTATCGTGTTATTGAAGATGAATTTGCAGTCTGTCGAACCAAAGAGTAAAAACATGGTGAAATTATCTCATCGAGCAAGCGTCAAACATGATTTTCTAACTGTCTGTTTGATCATAATGATCTAGTACAGATAAATGTAAAAATCATACTCCCTTTAAAAGTATGAATTCCAAAAAATCTTTTTATGGTCAATATTATCTTTAACTTTTTTTTAAATATTACATTGTTATCCTAATCTATTTTAATTATTCTATCTTCTTGGAATTGGTAATTAAATAATTTATCCTATTCATAATGATATTTACATGCTATTGGGTAAATGGGATACGTTTGATTAATTCAAATCTTTTATTTATTTTAGTTTATAGAGAAATCTATAAAAACATATGTTAGCCAACACCTAAAAGTTTTTGGACTTTGTAAAAGATATCCTCCAAGTTTTTTAAATTTCAAAAACACTCCTACAAATTTAAAATTTTATTAAAATTCCTTAAAAATTATAAATTTTACTTATTTTAATTTAGTAAGAAAACTAAAAAACATATCCTAGCTAGAAACTAAAAGTTTTTTAAATTTGGAGAAAATATCTTGTAAGTTTTAAAAATTGCAAAAACACCACTAAAAATTCAAAAATTATAAAAAACACCTTGAAAATTTTAAACCTATAAACACACTAAAAACCTACAAATAACACAAACAAACCCCAAAATTTTATGTAATTTATAATAAATACTCTAAAATTTTTATAAATTATAAATTAAAACGCTCAAATTTATAAAATTTATAAAAATGCTGATAGTTTCCAACCTAACAGTACATTGAAAATATAGGAATTACAAATTTCCAATACATAATTTATAATTTATAGAAAACACCCTTAAAGTTTTAAAAGTTACAAACAAAGTCTCAAATTTTAAATTTTACAAAAAATCACCTTGAGAATTGCAAATTCACTAGTAAATTAAAAACAAAGGAATTATAAATAGTCTATAAACAATTTACAATATGTAGAAATGACCTATAAGTTTAAAAAATTATAAAAACCCCTAAAATTCATAATTTTCAAAAAAAAACACCATGATAATTTCTAGCCTATAGATACTAAAATAAATATACAAACTTACTAACAACCCCTAGAAAATTAAAAATATACAAAGAATATTATACTCCCTTTAAAATAATAGGTTTAGGAAATATTTTTTATGGTCAATATTAGACAACTTTTTTGAAAAGAACATAACTAATTAAAAATCTATTAAGTTTAAAATTTATAAAAACACCCTTAAAGTTTAGTACATTGTAACTTACACTCTAAAGTTTAAAATTTTTCAATGATTTTTTACAATTCCTTGATTTCAATGTAATGTTTAATAGTTTTGCATATTTGTAAATTATAAAACTTTAGGGTGTTTTTTTAAAAAATGTAAAACTTTGAGGGTGTTTCTTTATAGTTTTTAAAATTTTTATTGTGCTTTCATTGTAATGCATAGATTCATCAATTAATAATGATAATGAAGAGTAAGTCATTCTTAATACGTATTAGGTTATAGTTAAGTGCACATCACCCTTCCTAAGCAGTATAGTTTATATATGCAAATAATTTTAGACAATCTATATAGTGGTTAAAAGGATTTTGACTTAAATGTATTATTTTTTATAATTATATTTAATGTGAACCCATCATATAATTTTGACCGTGGTCATCATAATTTTAATACGTTTGATTGATTGACTAAATAGGTAGGTATATAGACTATAGATTACTTTACTTTCTCACATGAACTAATATTTGGCGCTTAATAATTTAAATTATTACTTTTAATTTTTTATAAAGAGAAGTTCTAATAACATTTACTTATTTACCTACAGAATTATACAATCTCAATTCCTATTTTTTGATTGAGATTTATTTCATAGTTATGTTATATATATATATATATAGTTATATAGTTATATAAAGAGAGAGAGAGGGAAATTGAGAAACTTGGTACCAAGTTGCTCCATTGAACTTGGTAGTGATGTTGACTGATCTGGTCTCTACATCTATATTGGAGTAGGTAAAAAGTGGTTGAGGCTCTATTTTCGAGTAGTGATGTGTGTGTGTGTGTGTGTAGTTTATTAAAAATGATCATGTAATCTTATATAATAAAATTGATTTAATACTGAATAGTAGTATCGTTGTAGTAATATTGTTATTAGGAAAAATTCTTCACGAATCAGTATGTTCTTTATAATATATAAGTTATGCACTCTAAATTCTTGTGTTTTTTATAGAGCCAAAAAGTTTAAATACAAGTCTCTAACATTTTGTTCTCGCAACAGAAAAATCCACTTAGCAGATGTAGATATACTAGATAAATTATATGTCCTATATACAATACAATTGCCCTAGGCAAATAAGATATAATAGCATTTTTCATTCACATTATTTGAAGCAATTTATGATAGGGACCTTGCATCAAAGAAATTTTTTTATATTTAGAGCACATGGAGAAATATATCATAATTTCTCTGCTCTAATTTCACAAAAAAAAAATCATACTTTTGATTTTATTTCTATGATGCGCAGAATGCTGAACCATACATGATATTATTCTTTGTAATATTTTTCAAAGAATAAAAGTTAATCAATTCGTCAAATACAAGTGTTGCTCCTCAATTACTTCTTTGTAATATTTTTAAGGTGTTTGTAATTTGTAGTTTTATTTCTTTTTGGTTAAATGTAATATTAAAGTTTTACTTCTATCAGTCCAACAAAAACTTTATTTTTTATTTTTATTTTACTTTTATCAATTTAAATAATTATGATATTCAACCACGTGTATTGCACGTGCATCTCAACTAGTACGTTATAAAAGAAGAACTAAGATATGTAACTTATTAACAATGTCAAGAAGTATATATAAAAGACCATTTACAAATACTAGAATTATGTAAATGCGTTTCATGTGGACATAATTATCTTATATTTCCAAATCAACTTTATGAGTAAAATAAAGTCTAGAGTATAAAAATTTAGAATTATTGGAGTATGAATCGTTGATTTAGACATACTTTTAACTTTAACTATCAAGTATGGTTTAATTTTAACTTTTTATTTAATCATTTGACAAAAGTCATATTTCTAAATCAATTGTATATGCAAACCAAAATAAAATTTAGAAATAAGTGGAGTATTTAACAAAATTATAATTATATTAGGTATGGTTTAATTCTAATATTCAACTTTCAATTGATCATTTAATTCTTAGGATTGTATCTTTGATTCTTTGTATAAATTCATAAGAGTTAGATAGAATTAGAGGTCTATTATCGGTCTCATCATAATAAGAAAGTTTGTATCCTATTCTAATTAGGAAGTTAGGCTAAGGTAGGATTTTGATTTTCCTATATATAGTTTTCTATTCTTGGAGGAAACATAAAAAAATGAGAGAGTCAATATTCTTATAATCTAAGGTTAGCAAAGGACATAGCCTGATTCATCAATATTGTGCGAGAGGTGAAGGTTTCGTACTCTTTGCCTGTGTAAAAGATTACAGTATTGACGAGGGTTTCGTGGTCTTTATTTGTGAAAAAGATTATAATATCTGGGAAACAATATTGTGCGAGAGTTAATTATGTATGTGAGATTGAGAGATTGAAAGATAAGAGTTGAGCGATTCATCTTGCAGTTCTCCTTAGTAGATAGTGGATTTCTTGTATTGTTGGTATGTGAATGTAAGTCGAAGTTGGTCAATCAAACCACATTAAATCTCGGTGTTTTTCTTCTAGATTGTGGTGTTTCTATCCTATTGATTGTAGGTTGCCTTTCGATTTGTGCAGGTCATAGTAGGCGGAAGGACTAAAATCCCCAACATTTATGATAAAAAGTTTTTTTATTTAATATGAATTGGCATTTAATTATTTGATAATTGATAATGATAATAGGTGTTTAATTGAAAATTATTAAAATTAGAAAAATAAAATAATCATTTAACATGAATTAGTATTTAATCATTTGATAATGAATATAATTTTGAATTATCATATTCGAAAGAGTAAAAAAGGCAAGTAAAAATTTTAACTCTTTTATAAGTAGTATAGATTGAGAAAGATTTTCCTTGTGGACATGATTTTGCTAGCAAGTCTCTCTCTCTCTCTATATATATATATATATATATATATATATATATATATATATATATATATATATATATTGATTGTAGTGCTTGAAGACTTCTTAGTACTCTTTTCTCATGGTAACAGCTAAAGTTATTTTATAGGTAAGACATAGTTAATTAAGTTATTTAACAGGTCAACCCCCCTGAGAGGCCTGAGCCAGTTTAATTAATGGCATTTATTAGACTCCCACAATATGGCCTATTTGTTTTCGATCCCATAGATTTCCTAACTTAGGCTCCGTAACAAAAAAACTCGTTCCATTTGCTGACATCCTACAAACTTAATATTTTACTCTCTCTCTCAAGACTCTCTCGGTCTCTCCTCGATTCATTATTTTCTTTGTCTTCTCTTTCTCTGATCAATTCATACATCTCTATACCCCTCTCTCTCTCTCTCTCTGTCCCAATCTCTCTCAATCTATTGCTAAAAAACAACCAACAAAACCTTCCTTTTTTCTTCCCTTCCCATTTTAAGCTCCAGCATATAACTACACCAGACCACCAAGCTGGCCACAAGCAAGTGGTGGGAGCGTCCCGATGCCACGTCATCAATGGCCGGAATGAACCCCACCTCCTCCTCCTCCTCCGCCGCCGCCACCAGCTCCCAATACCTCCACCACCTCCTCCGCCCTCCTCCTCAAAACCCCGAACCCCAACACCCCCCCTCCTCCACCTCCACCGCTCTCGCCTCCTCCGCCGCCGGCGAGCCCTCCTCCCGCCGCCCCCGCGGCCGCCCTCCTGGCTCCAAGAACAAACCCAAGCCCCCCATCGTCGTCACCCGCGACGGACCCAACTCCCTCCGCTCCCACTTCCTCGAGGTCCCCGCCGGCTCCGACGTCCTCCACTCCCTCTCCGACTACGCCCGCCGCCGCGGCCGCGGACTCTCCATCCTCTCCGGCACCGGCTCCGTCCTCAACGTCGCCATCAAGCAGCCGGGGGCCTCTCCCCCCGGCAGCGTCGTCGCCACCCTCCGCGGCCGCTTCGAGATCCTGTCCATCACCGGGACCGTGCTTCCGCCGCCTGCGCCGCCCGGGTCCGGAGGGCTGACCGTGTTTCTTGCTGGAGGGCAGGGGCAGGTGGTGGGCGGGAGCGTGGTGGGCCCCCTTGTGGCCGCGGGGACTGTGGTGATGATGGCGGCCTCCTTTGCCAATGCGGTGTACGAGAGGCTGCCGACTGAGGAGGAGGCCGCTGTGGCTGCGGCGGAAACCGTGCAGCAGCCGGATGCGTCGCAGTCGTCGGGGGTCACGGGCGGCGATGGAGGGTTTCGTAATTTAGGAGGTTATCAGATGCAAGGAGGAGGAGGAGGAGGGGATGGATTTGGGTGGCCAGGTTCCAGTGGTGGTGGCGGCGGAATTAGGCCGCCGCCGCTGCCTCCTCCACCATTTTGAGGTTGATATGGAGTATGAATTCTTTTGAGTAGTGGTGGTCGAAATTATGAAGAAGGTTAGTTTTAAATTTATTATTATTATTATTATTATTTTAATGAGTTTGATGTTGTATTTTGATTTAATTTGTGCCTTGTTATTTGTTATATGTCATGTTGTAGAAAAATTAGCTCTCAGTGGAACACATCGTATATCAAATGAATTGTGAATTGTGTCCTCAATATTTTGAGTTTTGACAATTTTGTTGAAGTTTTAGTGTTACATTTGTCATCCTACTTTATCAAATTGTGTACTTCAATTAGAACATTTCAGGTGTATGAGGCCATGCTAGCGAATGGTGATATTGGTTTCAGCCCTACTTGGCCCCTGAACTCTTCAATCTGCCCCTTCATTGAAACTATTTCTTAGTTTCATCTTATTCCCTAAATTATTAAATTCGCTCCTTTTACCCCCGAACTATTTTTAGTCTCACATTGTCCTGTGAACTATCACTTTTGATGCCAAGTTATCACTTCTGCTTTATTGAACTATCACTTCTGATACCGACTTACCACTTCTGCTTTATTAATTTATGGGTGTGTAAATGGATAAAGTTATAATTTAGGACGTAATATAGTACAGAAAATAGTTTCGGGTAAATAGCAACGAATTGGTTAGTTTGGTGGTAAGATGAGACTAAAAGCAATTCAGAGGGTATGAACAGGGGCGGATCTATATATATAGTCCGGGGGGGGGGGGGGGGGGGGACCGCCCCCCCCCAAAAAAAAATTTTTTTCGGGGAAATAGATAGGGTGGTTTCTGTAAAACCTCCTCCCATAAAAATTAAAATATATTCATTCTACATAATTTTTTGTCTTCATCTTTTGAAATATTTTGGAGATATTGACGTTGGCTATTCTACTCTTTTTGTTTGGGATGTGGTGTATCTCTTGTGAATAAAATTGCATTAAGAAAATTTTTCGGCTATTTTTTGTACGCGGCCCCCCAGAACTGAAATCTTGTATCCGCCCCTGTGTATGAAAGAACAAAATGAATAGCTCAGTGAGCAAGTAGGGCCTGAAGCCAATGGTAATCTTTAAGATGTCTACCCTACCACCCTCTTAATGTGTAAGATACTATGTTCAATGTAGACTATCTATAGAATTTCCATTCTTTAATTTTTTTTTAATTACAAATCATAAATATAAATTTAATATATTTTCTTTTCTTTTTCTTCTTTTTTCTAAAAATTAAGATGGTCAAAAACCCTAGTCTTTGAAGATACTGTAACTGCTGAGAAGAGGAACAAGAAACCACAGGATTGCCCAGCTGTAATTAAATCTGTCATTTAGGCCTACCAAAGGTCTTGGCAGGGTATGGGTTTTGAATGGAAAAGAAGAGAGCAGTTATTTTGGCATTTACTACTTGCTTGCTTGCTGAGAGAGTATGCATGAATGTGGAAGGGCTGGACATGGGATAAGATCCAGAGCTTATCTGCTAGCTAGTGTTAGCAGTAGAGCAAAGCAGTGCTCTGCATGCTAAGATCCTCCGCATGCGTCACCTTTTTATCTTTTGGACATAATAGAGCGGCGGATCTACAAATTATCCAGTACTGTCACAGACTTGTGAATATTTGCTAATTAGGACACCATTAGAATTAAGGTTGGATATCAGGAAGAAAGTAACGAGGATCAAAATCATGCGTAAAATTTTCAAAGATGCTTTAATGAACGAAAAAGTCGTATGGAGACATCATTGGTGTAAAATAATGTATCCGCCATCGCGAGTAGTATGCTCTATATAAACAGGAGTAACTGAAACATGTGTCATATATGGTTCTATCCACTGCAGTAGTGGTGTCAAAGAAATCGTTTACCATTAGATCGACCTTGGATTACTGAATTGATCTTAATATTCTGTGTTCTATTTGATCAATTTGAAATAGAGGTGGTTTGGAATTAATGCACTTGTCTAAGGGGTTTTTTTTTTTTTTTTTTTTTTTTTTTTGGTACACTAACCATCCGGTCAACAGTAAACATTGGATAGCTTTCTACACATAATGTCTTCATATACTTCAAAGCCCTTAATTTTGGATGGAACCTTTAAGCTTGAATCCAATCCTTATAATAAATATTTGAGGGCAAGGTCACTAGAGACTTCGCCAAACAAGCATGGAGAGATCTTATGAGGGGCTGGATGTTTTGTTGTAGACATAACAATGTGAGAGTTAACTACAAGAAGGCCCGGCTTTCCTAGATTGATCCTGTGCTCTGCATGTGACCTATTGATGTAAAATTTGCAGAAGACACAACTGATGTTGGAGTAATTGTGTGATTTATTGTGGATAAGATTATAGTTGTTGCCTTCATTTAATGATGTATATAGGTCTACTTGAAGCCAACAGTGAACTTATTCCATACAGTATGGCAGCCATCTTCTGAGCCTGCGCAGACGGGTTATTGACGATAATGAAACTTAAAATTTCTGTAAGGAGGATGGAATGACGTCAAATCTTGTATTCTGCCTGATTCAAGATTCAATGCTTAGTTTATCATGATTCAGTATGTGTTAAGGCCTACAACAAGAAACCCATGTGTGAGTTGGGATAGCCCTCCACGCAACTGAAATGCAGAATACGATCTACGTAAACGGTCACAAAAAAATTGCAATAAAGGCTTTGCTACTATTGTCGTGCATGTGTAAGTTTTGTGACATACATCGGCAATTTCACATGGGTTATTACTAGAATTTTAGCAATTGGTTTGAATTGATCTGCAGCCAAAACAAGTCGAATGGTTCTGAATGTGATGAAGAAAAGGTGACCTGTGTAGAGTGTATCAGCCTTCATGAAATTATTAGACGTGAAGCTTTTTGCGTTCTAATACCATTGTGGCAGCTCGATCGACCAATCCAATCCAGATAAGGCTTCCCCCACCAGAACTAATCACAGTTGAACATAGTAATTCGTGATCAGGTTGGGCACGTGTTAGAAAGTCTGAGTTAAGTTATGGCTAGGCGCGAATTCCAGACGGTAAATTGGCCTTCCATCCGACGTGATTGCGCTCATCAACGTGCAGTTTGCATGTCTGTAAGTTGGGTATATAGGCTTTGTTATTATTGGTTTTATGTTTCTGCGTATAGCAGGTACTATAGTTGTAGGCTTCTCTCTGGCATAAATGTATGCGGTCGCAAATACGAACTTCAAACTGAGAAGAGACCATGCAAAATGAGTTCCGCATGTATCAATACACTTTATTACGACGGATCATGTCATGTCCTACATACGGTCTAGTACTAGCTACTTGATATTCAACCGGGAAGTGTCTTAATAGGTAGGGGACCAACTGCAACTGTTAACGGCCGGTATCCCTGTTAACAGACAGAGGACCACTCTCCTTCACAACCCCATGGGAAATTACATTGCTTAGTACACATTAACGTCACTCTTGGCCAATGCGGCCAGCCATTACTTAACAGTGTAAGCCGAGTTCGGACTTGACTTTCTGTATATTTTGCATGATTGCGAGAGTATCACTGTGACTCTCAAAGAGAGCCTACAGCCTATGTTATGGAGAAGGATCGTGGGAAGATGACGCAAGGGATCGTAATTAGATCATGCGTCTGTTTATCAACATCGAAAGGCTTATAAACTTCGCCAAGTTATTCATACTCACCACCAAAGCACGTAGAGTATTCGAATAAAAAGGGGGTTCACAAAATCCCTTTCCGAATTAACTGGGTAGCCAGGTACGCCCTTTCATCTGGAGTAGAAATTT
This sequence comes from Asparagus kiusianus, assembly GCA_022839385.1. Taxonomy (NCBI): domain Eukaryota; kingdom Viridiplantae; phylum Streptophyta; class Magnoliopsida; order Asparagales; family Asparagaceae; genus Asparagus; species Asparagus kiusianus. The sequence goes on from BQKN01066176.1 coordinate 1,057,215, forward strand.
GGCTATGCACTTTCATCTGAAGCAGAAATTTGAGCCAACCCACGGCCTGGATGTAGGAAGCTACGACCAAAATCTCATGGTTAAGGAGAAAATCTCCGTTATCAAGTGAATAAACTTCAAAGGATCATAACACTTAGCTTTTCCGAGCATTTAAGACCAACTAATTAGGCACCCATAAGCAAGGAGAAGAATATAAAATTCTGAAGTTTCACTTAACCTACCTGTAATATTGTGCAAAGCAGATATCAACTTCCATACTCGAGCAGTGTAACTTACAGGAACAGTAATATCATGTTTCCCAAGTGCGCTAAAGCAACGAATATCTCAATTGAATATACAGGAACCAGGACCCAACCTGAATCTAAATCACAATTATCATAGCAATGACAACTACATCCGATTGAAAGATTCTGAATTATCCCCACTAACACTACATATTTGACCTTGCTGCCAACATAGACTGAGTAGTTGGCGTTACAACATCCGAAGATAGTCAATCGGACTTGCCCTCCTGAGCTCCAATTTCCTGCAGGTAGTGCTCAGCATCAAGGGCAGCCATGCACCCTGCAACATTTCAATGAATAGAACAGAATTAGTCGAAAAAACATTGAATACAGTTACAAAGAGTCAGCAAAGATGCTTAATAGGAATCAAATGGTATAACTACGTCACATTTTCATGTAAAATTCGGTGTTGAAGTTGACAAGAACTATTTCAAACCTATTGCTTTAGGTCAGATTAGAAGGGAGGGGAAAAAACACGGTTAAAAGTTACCCCAGCTAGATTGTCAGTTTCCACAATTAACAATTTCATGATCATAGCATGTACTAGGATCCTTGTCATGCGACAAACTGAATTCTCCATATATTTTTCTCTTTTGAAATGTTCTCATACCCATGACAAAGCATACAAACAACATCACCCAAGAAGAACCACTTGACTTCATAACTGACTTCTTTTTGTTTAACCAGGGAAAAAGGCCAAAGCATAAATGAAGATGAGAAAGTTATTAACAATTCGTGATAGAACAATTATTCAGGGGTGATTTTAACTGATAATTAATAAGTTAGAAAACTGACATGCTTAACAATTATAAATGTCCCTGAATAGATTGGTTTGATAAAATTTTCCTCCGATGTAAGCCTGCTATTGCGGATCGAGTTATAAGCATCATAATCACCCTTAGAGTTGGGTGTTGCTGATATTGATAATTAAGATCTTCCCAGGTTTCCCCATCCAACTGCTATTATATTCAAATTTTCATATTTCCAATTCCACCAAAAAATCAATATATTGGAAAGGGGAAGAAAACCTTTCTCTCAGGCTCATATTTCCGAACCAGAAGGCCAACAATTACTACCCTTGTCCCTGTTGATGAGAACAGCTACAATTTTTTCCTCAAATTTTGACAAACCCATACATCTCTCTTTTTTCCCCTCCCTCTGTCTAAATCAATCCTTGCTACTTTCCCCCAGAAGCTTCTCTTTTGTTTTTCAATTGCTTCGACTTTTATTCTCAGCATCAAATTTATCTCTTTTGCAGGATAGAGAAGATCACATATACAGTTCTAGTCAAGCTTTGATGAGGTTCCAGTCATTCAATTGCCACAAATGCAATGGTGTCTGACAGAAGCAACAAAGATATTGATGGTGGAAGAAAGGGATTTCTTAACATATTTTTGAAGGTCTGGGAGGATTGAGTAATCAGCTGTTTATCAGTAAGAAATGATGGTGGGTTTGAGCATTGGCAGCATGGTTGAGAGAAAAGATGAAGGAAAAGGGAAGGACTGGGCTTTGTGCAACATGCATTAGTCAAGGCAACAGAAGCCGGACACAAATCCATCTTGGACTCATGTAGATTGGATTAGTAGAGAGAGAAAATATGTACTAAGCAAGATCTTGTAAACAGTCTCTAGTGGATGTAAATCATGTATGACATGTAATAAGGAACTCAAGAGGTTAGTGTTCATCAAAAACATAGAAAGAAGTGTAATTCGGTCCCATGTCATTTAATTAAATTTAGTTAGACGGATTCAAAATAAATAAGAGAATATTCTCGGTATAGCCTAATCCTTATGGGGCCAATAACAGCAGGTTAGGTTTTTCCCGACTTATATAATTCGAGGTGAGAATATGAAGTTATTAAGATTTCAAAAGTGACCAGGGAAGTAAAAAGATTTAGGTGACTATTGGACAAAAATCCACAAAAGTTTAATTGAAAAGGCTAGTGAGAATCGAGGCAAACAAATAATTATATGTACAAGATTTTATACTTATGTAAAATACTCAAAAGTTGAATCTTTTCTAAATTTAGGTTTTTAAAAAAGATCCATTACAAACTATAAAGATGCTGATATTGCAATAAAACATAAAAATGTGGGAAATCTTATCATATGGAGGCAACCATTTACCTGAAACATGCTTCAGAAAATTATTTTGATTACACAAGAAACAAATAATCAGAACTCAACTATGTACTGTGTAAAAAGATAATAATCCAAGCAACTTTAAATAAATTTTTGTAGTGATTTACCCACAATCTCATGTGTAGATCCACTATCTTTTACTTTTGGTTCCACAAGCAAAGACAGCAGCATGGATGCTCACAAGCCCTATGGCAAATATGCTAACTTCCACTAACTCATCTGTATGCATATGCATGGTTTTTCTTAAAAAGAGTATTCAGTCATGAACAACTGAATTTCCAAGACACATGCAAACGCATATAAATTTAAGCTGAAAATGCATTACATTAGAAGGCAAATTTAACTTGTGAAAGAGTATGAATTAAATCGAAAATATGCTTCATCATTCATTAATTATTTAACAATGGTGGATCGGGCTGCCATCCATCCACAGAGATAAGATCAAATCCATTAGGAATAACTATTAGTGCATGGATATGGATAAGTGTCAGTAGTCATACACATGGATATAACTCAATCCTTATATGGCCACTACCAACTGAGCTGCATATGACCATAATATCTTATGCGTTTCAACACATCTCATGGTGCTGCACACCGATACTACTGAAGGTGTCATATTGGTTCTTATAATTTAAATTGTTATGACACTGTCACCTAAGTTGCCAACAAACATGGCATAACTGCGGAGCTCCAACAGTTGCCCTTCTGCTGCAACAAAGTAGCACAAAGGAACCTGAAGAGCGTACCAGCTCAATTCCAGCGCCTCTACTTTCTTTTTGCTCACTACAAACTGAATTGCATACGCCACATCAGTCCATTATGCGCTCCAACGCAACACCTCCTGCTATGCGCTCCAACACAACACCTCATAGGTGTTGTAGGCCGGTACAGCTGAAGGTGTTAGATTGGTGCTTATAATTTAATTGTTATAAATCTGAATGACACCATTGTCCAAGTTGCGAAAAACATGACACAACCGACAGATCTCCCGAGATTGTCATCTTCCTATCCAAATCCACTGCAAAAACTTAGCGTAAATGAATCTAAAGAAATTCAAGTGTTAACACAGAAAGCAGAACTTCCCGAGGTCACCATGATGTGTACAGAAGACCTTTACTCCATTAGATGCCCCATTGTTGATGGCCCAACATAGCTTAACACAGCTAATTAAAGCACACCCTCCCCTCCCACCGACCCCCCACCCCCAGGGGCCTGCCATCAACGTTCTAAAATCTATATGGGCTCCAGTTATTAAGCGCAATTTTCATCTAATTAATGCCTAAAATTAGTACTCTCACTCAATGTTGTAAAAAGCACTCTAGCCGGACGCCTAGGCAAACTAGGCACAGGTGGACCCAGTGTTTTCAAAGGCGCGCGCCTCATTGCGCCTCAAGCGTCTTATGATGCGGGGCAGTGACGAAGCGTCCCACATCTGATGCAGCAGCGCCTTTGCACCTCACGTACATCCTTACTTTGTGTATGGTACATATAGTACATATCCTCATATAGTTTTATTTGTTAACATTTCAATCGAGTCTTTATACTTGATATTTCATATCCCAAAAAGCAAAATAAATCCATTAGGCCTTTTTAAATAGCCTTCAATTGAGGACAATTACTAATCGTTTGCTTGGATATTAATCTTGATTTAATATTTGATTTAAAAATTTATGAATTTTGCTACTATGTTGGGTGTTAGCATTAGAAATTAAGGCATTATATTGTGATTTTGTAATAAGATTTTATTTATCATAATATTTTTCAAGTAAATTCTAAAAACATGTTCTTTCGCGCTTGATTACATATATTGAAAAATTATGTGTGCGGTGTGCGTCTCGCATCACTCGGGCGCGCGCATCGCGTTACGCCTTGCGCATGTGCGCGTAAAGATGCTTTGCGTCCCGCATTACGCTTCACGCATTGACAACACTGGGTGGACCTTTGGCCGCCTAGATTTGGCCGAAGCGCCCAATCTAGGCGGCGGTCCTACCTATGTAGCACGGACACGAATCCGACACGGTCATCCGACACGCCGACACGAGGAAAATCCTAAAAAAATACATTGGATACGTGTGTTCGACACGTGTATCCGACACGGACACGACACGACACGGCTTTATGTTATGTGTGTCCGTGCTTCATAGGGTCCTACCTGGGTAGCCCGTTTAGCCTAGCTTTTTAACCCCCCCATGTTAAGTTAAAACCCAGCCCAAGCCCATTTAGAAACCCAACCCTGAACCCATAACCCAAACTCAACCCACTTCACTTAAGTTAAAACCTAACCTACCCCCCTCTCTCTGTCTTATTCACTTCATCCGACCCAATCTCTCAAACCCTAACAATGGTGGGCCTCCCTCCCTCCACTTGATGAACCCTCGCAGCCGCCGCTAGCATCGCAGCTCCGCACCATAACCACCCCTCCCTCCTCTCGACGAACCCGATCACCCCCTCCTATCAACGAACACACACAGATCACCACCGTAGGTCCTCAGCCACCCCTCCCTCCTCTCGACGAGCCCGACCACCCACTCCTCTCGGCATACCCCCGCAACTGCCACAGGTCCGCAATAGCCGCCACCATCATGATTCACAGCTTAATCTCCTCTCCTCTTCTCTTCAAGGTAGGATTTTAAAAAAATATTTTTTATATTGTTTTTTAATTTATTCACTATTTTTTTAGTTAATAATGATCTTCTTCAATTCTAGTTTAATTTTGTATAAAGACAACTTAGACAAGAGTAAATAACTAATCTTGTTCAATTTAGTTTAATTACTTTAATTTAGTTTAATTTAGTTAATTAGCTAATCTTATTCAATTTTATTCATTGCTTCTAATTTTAGTTAATTTTAGCTTAATCTTGTTCGATTTTAGTTTAATTTTATTCACTATTCAATTAAGTTAATTTTAATTAATTTAGTTAATTAATAATTGAGACTAAAATATTGTTCAATTTTGTATACAGAAGAGAAGACTAAATAGATGTCAGTACTTAATAGATCAAGTTATGTGATTTATTTGAATCTTTTATTTGTCATGATTTGATGATTTAATCTATGAAAGGTTTGTTTGTTGAATTGTTGTAATGTAGAATGTCGAATATTCCTCCTCCTAAGGAATCTGCGAAATTCCACCTCTATTCCCATGAAAGCTCCTATGAAAGATAAAAGAAACTCGGAAGATATCGATTGGGATGGGTTTCTTCCGAATCCAAATGATTTGTGTGTGGTGCAATGTAAATTGTGGTTGCACAAGAAGAAAGGAATCTTTAGATTGAAGCAACATATTGCCGGCAAAGGAAATAGTTACATGAAGTGTTCTAAGATTTCGGCCGTTGATAGTGAGAAGATGCAAGAAGCTATGAATGCTAATTTCAGAAGGAAGAAATTGCATGATCGAGTTGCAAGATGAAGCACATCTCGACAAGCCGAATCCGACAGCTATTGAAGAAGAGGAAATTGTCTCCTACGGGGATCTTCAAAGAGGTCCAGAGAGCCGATCGTTGGGCCGATGGATACTTATACTAGTAGTGATATAGCAAAGAGATTAAAGAAAAAGATGATTCAGCCTAGAACGAATGGAGTTTATACTAAAGAGAAGAGAGATTGGGTCCACAAGCATATTGCTAGAGGGCCATATGTGAATAGCATTCCTTTTCATGTCATCTCTACCGACTCCTTTATGCGGATGTGCAACACTATTGGGGATTATGGACGTATCTATCGACCTAGCATGTATATGTTGAGGAAGTCATTGTTGAGAGATATTGTGAATGATACTAAGGACTCATTGAAGGTGCATGAGTGGGGAAAGAGTAGTTGCTCTATCATGACATTTGCTTGGTCAGATAGGAAGATACGATCGATCGTGAACCTGTGTATCCACAGCAGGCTAGGCATGACTTTCTACAAGTCGATTGTGTGCTCCGAGGACTCGCACATAGGGATTATATTTTTAAGTGGGGATGCATGCATTGAGGAAAATGGGGTACAGAAGGTCATCCAGGTTGTTATAGATAATGCTTCTGCAAATATGGCGATAAAGCAGAAATTGAAGGAGAAGAGGCCGAGTATCTTCTAGACCAGTTGTGCAGTTCATACTATTAACCTGATGCTTGAGGGCATTAGGAAGTTATCATCCTTCAAAACAACCACTAATAAAACGAAGGTCCTTACCGTCTTCATCTACAGCCACCACAAGATCTTGAGCATTATGCGCCACATGTGTGAGATGAGGGATATTGTTAGACCTAGAGTCACTCGCTTCACCATTGCATTCTTGACTCTGCGGAATGTATACGATAAGATGTTAAAGTTAAGACTCATGTTCTCTGGTGGAGAATGGAGGAAAAACAAGCATTCCAGGATCGCAAGGGGTAGAAAAGTGGAGGCCATTGTCTTGTGTGAGAGTTTGTGACAATATGTGAAGTTATTGAAGATCTATTCTCCCATTTTTCACATATTGATGGTGGTCGATAGCGACTACAGACCTTCAATGAGATTTATCGTGGGGAAGTTTGAAGACACAAAGGAGGAGATTAAACTTGTTTTGAAGAACAAGGAGAGCCTATGCAAATCGGTGATTGATATTATATATTCCAAGTCTAAGGATCAATTATATCCACTCTTGCATATGGCAACTTATGTCCTTAACTCTTACTTCTTTCAAGATGATGTTGCTAAGAACTCTAGGGAAGGGAAGGAGGGGTTTATAGATGTGGAGATGCTCTATCCCAATGAGGAACACCAAGCTGAGGCTACTAAGGAGTTCATGGAGAAGTACAGAAAAAGTAAGGGTCCATTTGGCAGAAGTTTGGTAGTGAAAGCTAGGTAGAAAGTGGACTTCAATCTAGGTAAATTGAGTTTATAAATTGAATCTATCAGTCATAAGTTATTTTTTGCACTAGTGAAATCAACTAAGACAATGTATTTGCAGCTAGTTGGTGGTATATGCATGGCGGTGATTGTCTCTTTCTACAAAACTTAACGATGAAGGTTCTTAACCTCACTAGCAGTTCTTCTGTATGCGAGAGGAATTAAAGCACATTTAAGGGTGTACAATACACAAATATCTAAAATTAATAAGATGGAAGTTATTCATTTATGATTTTACTAATTTGTTCTTTTCTTCTTTAAAGATTCACACGAAGAAGAGAAATCGATTGGAGTCGAAGAGGTTGGAGGATCTTGTGTTTGTGAAGTTTGATGTGAAGTACAAGCAAAAGAAGAGAAGACAAAGAAGTGCTAACAGCACAAGATCGTACTACAGCACGTGTATGGATCCTAGATGGAGTTTCCCCTGATGACGAGCAAGAGACTTATCCGGGTTCAGGTGTTAGTTGGACGATGGTGGAGAATGTATCCGAAGCGACTGAGGTTGCAGCGAACTGAAGGAGTAAGAGAATATCAAGAACTGCAAGACCTTTGATGATTACTAGCAAAGAAGAGCCTCTCGCCTCCGACGATGACGTCACGGATGAGGATCAAGACTACGTGGATATGAACTAAAAGGAGAGTGATCATGCGGTGGAGGATTTCCATGATGATAATGATGATTAGATTATATGATTATATTCCATGTTAGACATTTAAACTATTCGTTTTTTTTTTCTTCTTGAGCATTAGACTTATGAGTTTGCGATATTATTTATTATTACGATGACTTATTACGTTGGACATGGTAATGCTTCTTACTATTTGATTACTATATTCTTAGCTATTTAAGATTTGTGCATGGTTGATAATGGATCTAAGATTGCTATTTAGTTTTTTTGCAATTTTCTAGAAATTTGATTCATGTTTCATTAATTATTATAGTTATTTAATATAAAAATAATTAAACACCTACATGCTGCCTAGGCACTAGGCCCCTGCTCAAATGCCTAGTCCACCTAACGCTTTCTGTAATATTGCTCTCACTATGCTTGATTCCAACCCTAGTTGGTCACTAAACCCACCTAAGAAAACTAAAGAATAAGGTAAAGATTTTCCTTATTTTATATTAATTTTTCTAGATTTTTCCTAAGTTTAATCTTTTTTAATTTATTTTGTAGTTTGAAAATAGTTATAGCATGGATAAATTTTCAGAATTTAGGGTTTTATCAATGATGAGTGACATGAAAATTAATAAATATAGATGTAATTAAACAAACTTTTATGAATCTATTCATGAACCTAAAAAATATAGCATGGACTTTTCATAACTAAAAAACTACAACTTTTAATGGGATTAATGAATCATGAAAAATGATATTCATCTCATTGGGTTTTGATATCAATCATGATCTACAACATCTATAACATACATTGATCAAATAAATTAAATTGTAGATTACATTATAAACAACTGAGTTTTCTCGAGTCTATCCTCATGGAGGGTACAATTTCTCCTCATTCACGCTTTAAACTTGTCAAGTGTTGTCAACAGAACCATGTGACTTTTGTTTGACTTTAAAGACCCACTTGTTCTCACAGACTTGTGCCTAGCATGCAGGTCTACCATGTCCCAGACACGATTTATCTTTGTAGGCTACATGTTATCTATCAATGCATCTATCCATTTCTCAGCACTGGGGGCCAAAAAGCCTCATTTAAGGACCTTGCAAATGCAATGTCATGTAGTGTCACCATAGATGCGTATCCCACAATCTCAAAATGATGAAAAGCGATTAGTTGACGACCACTACATCTAATTTTTTGAGATTCATGTGATCGCTGTATAGGATCAATGATGGGAATATCTCTTCCACTGCCCCTAGGAGGCTTAGAACCTTGGTCTTGATGCTCAATGCGACTATATAGTGCCATTTCTTTGATCTCAAAGAAGTCGAAGTCTTGGTTCATCTTCCCCTTGTGAGAAAATTCCTTCTTAATGAACTATGCATCTTACGACTCAAACCTAACTTCTTGTGCTCCAATGAACACGTAACCTTTTGAATGTTTCAAGTAGTAGATAAATATTCATTTCTTCCCCCTTGGGGCCAACTTCGCATGTGAATAGGAGTGGTGTGCCCACGTCGAGCACCATGGCCATAAATTGCCAAAGTTGGATTTTTTACCGGTCTAAAACTCATAGGGTGTGGGATTGGTAGCGTTGGAAGGCACACAATGTAGTAAATAAGAAACAATCACAAGTGCATCTCTCCAAAAGAGTATATGTAGGTGTTTTTGCCACATCATGGACCTCATTATACTAAACAATGTTCTAGTAGGGGTACTCAATTGTTGAACAATTCCTTTCTTCTCACACAATTCCTTGAGTTGTTCAGACATTGTATATAAGTGATATGTCCTCACTCAATTTCCTCTTTATAAATTTTTATTAATTCCTAATTTCCTATAACAATATAACCCATCGTTATTAAATACCACTACACATGACAAGCATAAGAAATGTTACAAGTAACAAGCACCGTCTCCCACTGCATAATAGATATGAACTATAATCCAGCTTCATAAGTTTTCATGAATAAGCAATGTATTAAATATTGGATATCCAATAAATATCAAACAACATGAATCCATATCAGATTGCGAAAATAGGGGAAATATCGGTGATACACAAAAAAATCGGAGTGTCTCATATCAGATGTTCATACATAACATAACATTGTAATATGTGATCTAAACATATTAATGAGTTATAAACATAAGAAATTACATCATGACATATGTTTAGAGTTTGGAAAAGTCGAGAGTAGAGAGATTAGGGAGATGGCTATTGTGGCTTTTATGGGTTCAGGTCAAACCTAGACACACTATCAAATTAAAAACAACCCGATGTTTCTGATATCTTCAAGGGAGATATCAGCCGATATTTCTAACATCGGCCGATATATCAAAAAAATATTAAAAAGTAGATAACGCTATAAAGCCATAAATATCATTGTTGTAATGTCTTTAACCTGATATATCAGCCGATATAGCGATATATCGACTAATATAGCAATAGATTGGCCGATATTAATAAGTTGTGGATAAGGATGGCAATGGCACCTCCTTGGGGTTCACTAATGATGCAATATGAATTTGAGAGTTCTAAAAGGCTGGTGGCAAATTGTTTGCATCCATGTTGCTTGGTTTCTTGTAATTTATAATCATACACATACCCGACACGTACCAAACTCCTTGAACACTCCTTGCATATATCCATATATTTATTTAGGCATGTACTCATTTACACAAACACATGTTTTCATTTAAGACACTTATCATACATTTTTCGGACATATATCCTACACTCACTACACTTCTTGAAACTTATTGCACACATGCCAAGTTTTAAATTATGATTTTGAAGGGTCATTTGGATGTATAGTTCAAAAAATAGTGACTTTCGAATTTATAATCCATATAATAAAAGAAACATAAAAATGTTATACGAATTTGAATTCTCATCCTTCTTCTTGTATAAATTATTAAATCCAATACATAATATGTGTATAAATATTTATATAGTTGTGTCCCTGCACCCTACCTTTTACAAATTTGCCGTATCCCGTACCCGTACGCATGCAACATAGGTTTGCACTATCTAGCTTTAGTGTTATCACCTTCGGATTCCATCATTCTAATACCATATATCAAAATACTAATAGAAACACTTATCACAGCTTAAATAGGTGGTATAGATAGAATGATTGATAGATCTTGCCACCATTGACCATACTTATACATGGCAGGTCCAAGGTTACAAAAATCCTCCCATTAGGCAATGTTATTTAGAGTTAATTAATACTTCATTTCCCCTTTTCACTAAAGTGAGTTAGATACCCTCAACGTTTGATCTTTGCTTTTAACAAAGACCTCGTGTATTCGCTCGACAAAAATATTTGTCCTTTGTTTAACAGACTCTACACACATTCATCACCCATCAAATAAAACAAACACCACCGTCCACAGTTCCTTGTTGTTTAGGTCAATCAATAGCAAGGTTTTAAATGTCGGATATCGGGTTCATGTCGGATGGCTAAAATCCATGTCGAATAGCGAAAATCGAGGATATATCGGGGGACATTGACTAAATATCGGATTGCCATATCGGGTAGTGCGCATATGTATAATATCACGTCCTAAATGTAATCTAAGCATTCATAAATTCAATATAAGCATACTTTATAAATTTTATAGACTAAACATATAAAAAAGTAAATAATATATGGATTTGAGTTCATAAATTCTTTCTATCAGGTTCATAAGAAACCCTTAAACATGAGAACGGGTCAAACAGGTTTGAGTATTTATCACTAAACCCAAACCCGACAATAAAAAATTAATCTTAAAAAAGTATCATATTGAGTTCATAAATTCTTAAAAAATTAATGAACGGGTCATAAATTCTTTCTATCAGGTTCATAAGAAACCCTTAAACATGAGAACGGGTCAAACAGGTTTGAGTATTTATCACTAAACCCAAACCCGATAATAAAAAATTAATCTTAAAAAAGTATCATATTGGCTGATTTTTCAAAACTAAAAAAAAAGACCGATATGCCCGATATGACCCTGATATTTCAGATTTGGCTCTAAAAACCGACATACGAGTTAAAAACGTCTATGTCGTGTCGGTCAAGCCCTCAAACCGATATGTGGACCGACATGTCGGACATGTCGGTCGACATTTAAAACCTTGACCAATAGTCCTTACAGCTCTAATAACTACAATTCTATCAGTCTCCACAGCACATACCCAAACTATCCTAAAAACTTTTCCCTCATCTTCAAATTGAAATGAGGCCTAAATTTCATGACTGCGATTATTTCTAATCCTTTTAGTAACTTGACCACTTATCTATCACGTTATTGCTATCCTGAATTTTGCTCCTCAGCTAGCTAAGGTTTAAGATTACACCAGTGTTTTAAATGTCGGCCGACATGTCGGCCGACATGTCGGGTTGAAGGTGCTAGCAACACAAATCGGGTTTTCTTAAGTCGGATGTCGTTTTTGGGGAGAATATCGGATAAATCGGCGCAATATCGGCCATATCGGTCGATTTTTTAGGTTTGAAAAATCGGCCGATAAGCTATTATATCGGTTTAAAGCTATTTTTGCTTAATGGGTTTGAGTTTAGTGATGAAACCCCAATGACCCCTTCTGATGTTCTCTATGAACTCGATAGAAAAAACCCTACCAGAACACATAAAAACTAGGGCAAACGCGTTTGGGAACATCTAACGTCTTCCTCTTCTTCGTCTCACTCTCTTGCTTCCCTGCCATCGCCGACGCTCACGACTGGAACCTAGCAGCCTCCTCATCTTTGTTGTTTTGCTCCCAGCGACATTGAAAAACCCTAGGGCTCGCGACTAGAACCCAACAGCCTCCTCATCTTCCTCATTTTGCTCCTTGTGACATTGAAAAACCCTAGGGCTTCTCCTCATCTTCCTCGTTTTTCTTCCCTGCGCCATCGGAGCCGCCTTCTCCTCTCTTTCTTCCATGTGCCATCGGAGGGTCCTCACATCGTTGGCTTCAGCCGTCAGGTAAGCCTCCTGACCTCTCTCTCTAATGACTTTTTCTGTTTATATTTTTTCAGATTTTGCTCTCTGTGCTACTGACCGCTGGCGCTAACTGTCAAGTAAAAGGGATTATTTTGATTGAAATCAAATTGGAAATCAATTGAAAATTAAACAAACTGGCCTTTAATTTAAGAGTTAGGCCACACCTCTCCCAAGGACACTAATTTACTGCTAAACTTCTCCCAAAACAAGCATAACCCCAAATATTCCCCCCACGCTTATCAAGCATCAGGCCATAATATTCCCCTCCCATGCTTATCAAGCATAAGCCCATAATATTCCTATGACACACTTATTAATCTCCATTTCCCCACTAATGATAGTCAAATTACAAAACTGTCCCAGGTCGGCTTGGTGGTTGAAGTTTCAGGACTTTGGCACTTCTCTTTGTTAAATCGGATGATTAGTTTCATATCGACGACCGTTTAGCATATCAAAGGCCAAAATTGTTTCAGGATGCAATCGAGAATCAAAGTATGCTTATATTGAATTTAGAAATGCTTAGATTACATTTAGGACATGGTATTATACATATACATACCACCCGATATCGCAATCCGATATTTAGTCCATGTCCCCCGATATATCCCCGATTTTCGCTATCCGACATGGATTTCGGCCGTCCGACATGAACCCGACATCCGATATTTAAAACCTTGGATTACACGCATCATACAAATTTTACCTTCAATTCCAATGATATGCTCACAACCTTAATCAATGCTTGCCAAATCTATAAATTTTGAATCCATATCATCCCAATTTCATTTGTAAACACTTGCAAATCCTTCGTGCACACCCTAAATCCTATAAATGTAATCCACGTAAAGGAAAACAGATTCAAAACAATGACCCAAATCCTAATACATCTTCAGCCTTGTGACGCTACCTAAGGCACCATGACATTGGATGAGCTAGGAACACAAAATTATATATGTACCTAATTTGCATCTGAACTACTAATGAAACAGTTTATTTAATTGTGCCATTTAAAAACAAGAATTTCAAGCACACGAACCTGATCCAGCAGCAGTGATTGCTTGCCGGTACTTCTTATCCTGAACATCCCCAGCTGCAAAAACTCCATTCACACTCGTCTGCGTGCTCCCCGCCTTGGTCACAACATACCCATCAGCATCCAACTCAAGCTGCCCTCCCAAGAACTTAGTAGCCGGCTCATGCCCAATAGCAAAGAACAACCCCGAGACCTTCAGTTCTGTCACCTCCCCGTTCACAAAGTTCTTAACTTTAACACCCCCAAGTGTCCCGTCTCCAAAAGCTTCCACAACCGTGGAGTTCCAAATTACTTCAATCTTAGGGTTCCCTAAAGCTCTTGCCTGCAAAAGTCCAACTCAACTTGAGCAACAAACAACTGCACATCAACTGCTCGACAAAATGTCCATAAGAAAACACATACCTGCATAATCTTGGAAGCCCTAAATGTATCCCTGCGGTGAATAATATAAACCTTAGACCCATACTTAGTCAAGAAATTAGCCTCTTCCATGGCCGAATCCCCTCCTCCGATCACTGCAATTGGCTTGTTCCTAAAGATCGGCGCCGCTCCATCGCAGACCGCGCATGCCGAGATCCCTCGGTTCCAGAACTCATCAGCTCCATCAAAATGCAGCCTCCTCGCCACAGCCCCAGTAGCCACAACAACGGAATCGGCCTCCACCGAAGTGGAATCCGTGAAAACCCTGAACGGCCTCTTCGAGAAGTCAACAGAGGTAACAGTTTCGGTCAAGATCTGAGTCCCGAACTTAAGAGATTGGTTCCTGCAGCGATCCATGAGCTCAAACCCTAGGATCCCCTCGGGGAACCCGGGAAAGTTCTCGACGTCGGTGGTAGTGGTGAGCTGGCCTCCTGCGGCGATGTCGTTGGCCATCCAACCCTCGAAGAGGATGGGCTTGAGCTCGGCACGGGCGGCGTAGATCGCGGCGGTGTGGGCGGCGGGGCCGCTGCCGATGATGCAGACGCGCGTGCGGGGGGGGACGGACGTGTTGTCGGCGGCCATGGCGGTGGAGGAGGCTGCGGCGGCGGCGGCGGTGGTTGAGGCTGAGAAAGAGGACGTTAGGGTTTTGACTTTGTTGAGGAGGGATGCGAGCTTTGAGCGGAGGCAGGTCATAACAGAGTTCTGGGGGCCTGGGGGGGTTTTGAGTAAATTTTGTGGAGGCTGGGGGCCTTGTTTTTAATTCCCACGGGTCTTTGGTTCGTTCAGAATTGGCCATTTTTGAGGTCCAGGGTCGAGAATCTAGAGTGTTTGGAGTCGAAGAGTAGGTTTCGGATTCATACTTGGCTTCGCCCGTGAGGGTCGGATCTGTTCACACTGGCTGCTTTGGGCATCTGGAGCTCTGGCTGAAGGATAAATAAATTTCACAAAGACCACGAGGAGGTATACCAATTGTATGAAAATATATAATATTGTAAATTAGTTTTAATCAGATAAAAATATCACCAAGCATTCATGATAACATGCGAGGGCTAGAACTGTTCTATTTCGGGGCCAGTATCACAGATCAGCAAATAAAGTCAAGCTTGTTCAAATAAATCATATTTGATCTTGTAGATTTCAAACAAATTATCCTCCATGCAGTTTGAAGATACCAAGGCTCGACCATAATCTAAACTTCGCTGTCCCAAAAAGTCAAGAAACTCAATTCAAAAGCTACGTCAAAATTCAAATACGCTTTGTCCTTTACGAAGTAGAATAAATCAACGTGTTTAATAATCGTTGATGAGTTAAACGTTGAAAGACTAAATGAATATTTTAAAAAAATTGCACATTTGTTACATGTTTTACAAAAAAGACTAGGTTTTATGCACGTGGTTAAATGTCATAATTAAGTATATGTGGTTTACATCCTTACTAAAACTTGTTCCTCGGTTCCACTTTGAGGGTTTTTGCTTACTTACATCTCTAAACTTTAGCATTGTGATTACTTAATTTGCTTCAATGTTCGTTTAAATGAACTACACCCAATTTAAATTTTCATATTGATAATTAAATTGACAGAAAATAAATGTAATCCGAAATCAATTTGAATTATTATGTCATTGAGACCGACATGAAACCAAGCTTGGCCTGAGAAAGTATAGCATTGCAAAAGCGAAAAACACTTCAAAAGAACGTTGAAAATAAATAATTAAACCTAATCAGAGAAGATGATTGGTTCAAGTGGGCTAAAATAACACAAAAGATAATATGGAGTTTGTTCCTAATCCTTGATAGATTTAAAAAAAATCATAAACTAATAATTAATGCTAACTCTAGTACAATTTTATATAATGAAAGCATCCACGTAAGCACTTTTAAAAAAAAGTTTATTAAAATCCAATCTAAAGATTCCTAATTTACTCACAAAAACTATTCTATAAAATATTCAGAAAATAGTATCTTTTCGTTCCTTCTGTTTTATTTTTTATTGAGACATTATCAATCTTTCTCCACCTTTATCTTTTTCGATAAAATTAGACTACTTTTAGATGCTGAAAAAGGATAGTAAAACCTTAAATTAAAAGTTAAATTTACATACCTCAATGAAAGAATATCAAACTACTTTTTTTGCTAAGTTTTGAAATTTTAGTCGCTCTTTCGTGATTTTGAATCTTTAAGGGTGTGTTTTGCAAATTTTGTAACTTTAAGAGTATTTTTAAAAAAATTAATTTTAATTTGGATGCTTTGTAATTTTCATGTTTCATGTGCTGGTGGTAAGTTTTTGAATGTCAGAATATTTCTTGCAACTCTGAATTTTGAGGGTATTTTTGCAATTATTGAAACTTTGGATTGTTTGTTGCAAAATTTAATTTTTTAGCGGCCTGCTGATAATTTTGAGATTTGATATGTATTGGTTATAAGTTTAAATTTTAGGATTTTCTGTGCTTTTTAGTTTTTGAAGGATTTTTTTATAATTTTTATAACTTTGAGGTTATTTTTTACATATTTTAATTTTTTAGTGCTTGATGGTAATTCCTTGAATTCATCTTTGTTGTTCGCAAGTTTTAAAATTTCAAAATTTTAGAATACTTTTTCATTATTTGAACTTTTGAGGGTGTTTTTATAGTTTTTAAAAATATTGAGGGTTTCATGTTTGTTGTTTTAAGTATTGAAACGTCTAGATGTTTTGTATAATTTTAAACTTTTAAGGGTGTTTTGTGTAATTTTTAAAACTTTTTGGTTTTTTTCTATACTATATATTTTAAAGCATATTAATCTTTAAATTATTGACTTGTAAATAATTCACATAGGATTAGGATGTGATATCGATCATTATGTTACAATAGATTAAAATTTAAATGAAATATTTAAAATAGTCAAGGGCAATATTGACTACGAAAAGATTTTCCCGAACTCGTACTTTTAAAGTGAGTATGATATGATATGATATGATATGACATGATATATAAAGTTGTCTTGTTTAATCTGTAAAATAGCATATTTATTCCCTTATTCAGTGTACACGTGGTTCAAAACATCTACACTATATTGTCTATTATCGCTCCTATATTCATGGATGTAAGAGGTTAGAAGGAATTGTGTACATATATAAGTTCAAATTTTCTATCAATTTTGATAGTCAAAGAAGTTTGCGTGTAACTTTTTTGCTTTCTTTTTGCATTTTAAATTATTGCATAATAATGTTTTCCCTATATTAGTCCCTTAGATTTTTAATATGTTCTGATTGCTCGCTCAAATCACTGAATTTGTTAGCAAATCCTTAAATTATTTTAACTTTTTTTTAAATCTAGTCCTTAATTCATTAAACTTGCCAATAGATCCTCTTACAAGTTGTTTAAAGTTAATCTTTCTAATGAAGAATAGCACAACAACATATGGAAATCGCGAGACCTAATAGCAATTTCAATAATTAAGGGACTATTTTTCAAAATATTAAAGATTTAAGGGGGAAATATAAGGAATTCCCACAAAATGTATATTTCTAAGATTTTTTTTTGAAAGAAATGTGTTCGGCCTAGTTTGGTATTGCTTTTCGGTTAAGTGTTTCTGCTTATTTTTTTAAGAAGCAACCAATAATGGTGTTTGGTAAAAACTTTTTTGGTATGCTTATTGAAACTGCTTATACTTCTAAGGGGGTACTTTTAGAAGCAATTCGATGATAATTTAAAAAACAACTTCTACTTTTGTTTAGTTTATATATTATTGTTGATGGTTGATATCAAACAGTCAAATGAAAACAGTGATTAAGTTGACAGAGGTCCTCTAACCCTTCAAATATTCGGTTCTGGGGTAGGTTGTTCTTCCCTACACAAGTAGCAAATCGTAAGAGGGCAGGGTTGGGTTCCCCGGTTGTTCCTCCGACGATCAAGTTAGTGATTTACTTAAGTGGAGAAGTAAAATAAACTACAGTAGTTCTTAAGCACAGTGGGCGGAGGTAAAGATCTTACTTTGTTATTGAAAATATATCCCTATTTATAGTGGTGATAGAAGGGTAGAATGGTAACTTCGGTCGAGTATCGGATGGCGGCCATGTCAACCTCTGCTTTACAGATGTCGGTCGACGAGTGGAGGAGAGGTCACTTCGATATTTAATGTAAAGTGATTGGGAGTGTGTTGTGCCGATGTGATCCGATGTGTCATAAAGACTATTGGGGGGCAGAGGAATGATGGCGCTCATAATGTATTTAATAAAATTTATTGCAAGGTCATCAGTTGTCAATACATGAGAGGGGATTGAGGCTTTGAGGTATTTTGTCGCCTTTCTACTCTTCCGGTGGTCGAGAAGTACTGCCTTTTGAGTCGCATTCACAAGATGTCGGCCGATTAGTCGGTCGAGTGGGGTGATTTAAGCAGTCGTCTTAGTCAGGGGTTGATACGTAACGCCTTTCGAGTCGTCCTCCCAAGATGTCAGCATGTCGAGTCGATCGAATTAGGCCTTTGGTTTCCTTGAAGTGCTGACTCGATTACACATAATGTGGGACACTTGTCTGCCATTGATTGGAGATTACTTTTCAGTACTAGAATGACTATAACAATTATATATACATTTTATCTATTAATAATGATCCTTAAGCAAGTTCTATGAAACATCTTACTTTGTTTTTTAATCAGTTTTTCATATTACTTATCAAATTGCTACTTCAGCATCTTACATAAATTGCTTCTATAAGCTACTTTTATAAGCAATTTATTATAAGCTCCAACAATATTAGAGTGGCACTTAATATATCCAAATAAAGTGATATCACTAGGACAAAATCGCATATTTTGGGTAGAGTCTATGTTTAGCTTTGGAAAGGCAAATAAACTTGCAAATATACCCTCCATTAAATAAACAAGTGTTATTAGCTTATAGTACCTTCAATTTTCTTTTCACTGCTTTTTTTGGATCTGAGATGCATGTTAGTCTAAGTGTAGACCCAAAGCTAAAGCCAAAACTGGAATCAAGAAGATGAAGCAAAACGAAGGAAACATGAAAACTGCAGTGCGGTCGACTGCGATGCTCTCGGCGGTCAACCGTAAACGTGCACGCGACTGAGAAAAGTCTCTGGACTTTTCACGGTCGACCGCGATGGGTTCCGTAGTCGACGATATATATCTTGTAGATGTTTTATGTTTCTGTCGTTTATCCGGCCGACTGCGACTGGTTTGGCGGTCAATCACGAGCCAAACTGGCAGTTTCCTAATCAGTTTTGAATTCTGTTTGGGCATGGATTCATATATATATATATATATAT
>BQKN01066176.1:1077247-1091713 GCA_022839385.1 Asparagus kiusianus
TTTGGGCTGGGATTTATATATATATCTATATGTTTTCTAGGGCTAATGAGAACATGAAAAACCATCAGAAAGAGAAAAAGAGTGAGAATATCAGAAAGATTAATCCCTGCACAGCAACAGAGGCCGGAAGAGAGTTGCAAGGTTCAGCTACCACAGCAATGGGGGCGTTGATCTTCCTGCGCTTGCGAGAAGCGGAGGATCTGGAGGAGGAGGACGAGAGGTATTCTTCGTACTTTTGTTGGTCGAACTCGTATTCGACCACCTCTTCAACCGGGATCTTAATAATCGGTTGCGACACGACGGCCTCGGTAGCGAGACTGTTGACTCCTACTGTGGTCGCCAGTTTGTTTGCGTCGAAAATCGTTTTCTTCATTGTATAACTCATTACAACATCGATCGTTATAATAAGTTCAAAAAGATTGGTCTTTTTATAAGACCTTTACACAATGAAAATAAAAGATACAATTCTCGTTCAAACAAAACGCAGAGGACGTTTATCACCCGCTGTTTTGCGTAGGATCTTTGCCTGTGTCGGGGTTTATCCGTGGACGACCGTCGATCAGATCTGGTTATTGAAATTCGGCAGAGCTCCGCCTTCGCTGAGGAAGTATTTGATTTGAAACGCTGAAATCGACCAAGCGAAATCAATAACTCTTCTCGAGATCAAGACCAAGCCTGATCTCAAGGAAATAGGGGAAACGGGCGTCGGATCTCTCGAACTCTCCTTCTTTATGCCGAAGAACTCGCCAAGATCTATCAACCCTCACTGAAATTCGTGCTCCTTTGACTCCTTAATCCGGCAGCACCTCCTCCTCTTGATAATTAATCCCCGCCTGTGAAATGAGCCCCTAAGCCTGTACTTATAGGATTCGGTTAGGGGTTTCGGATAAGAATGGGTGATTTGGCCTTATCTTCAGTCAATAACGGCCTAACCACATTTGTAGATGATATATAGGCAGTTAGAAACCTCTGGAACAGAAGAAACCGATCGAAACAGCCTAAAAACGTGTTTTGAAGGTTACGGACAGTTCTGGGCGCGAGACGGACTGATCCGACCTGTAGCCGCGCAAGACAACCTGATCCGACCCACCGGCGCACGGGTCGGATCCATCCGACCCGCCGGCGTGCGGGTCAGATCCATCCGACCCGCCGGCTCATGGGTCGGATCGGTCAGACCTGCCGGCGTGTGGCTCGGATCGGTCAGACCCGCCGGCGCGCGGCTCGGATCGGTCCGACCCACCGGCGCGCGGGTCGGATTGAGACATTTTTGGTATTTTGATCTTAACTTTCTTGTCCGACCTCAGATTGAGCTGATTCAAGATGCGTTGGAAAGTTGACAAAGATACCTACAACTTTTATCTTTTGAGTTTCTTCAGATTCAAATTATAGCATGGGTCGGATCACTATAGTGCGGGTCGGATCACTGTAGTGCGGTCGGATCACTATAGCATGGGTCAAATCACTGTAGTGCGGGTCGGATCACTGTAGCATGGGTCGGATTGTAGCGCGGGTCGGACTGTAGCACGAGTCGGACTTGAGCATCCCGGAGTTACTATAGCGGCTTAACTCACTCATCCAACCTAGGAATGAAGTTATTCAAGATGCGTTGGAAAGCTGACAAAGATACCTACAACTTTTATCTTTTGAGTTTCTTCAGATTCAAATTGTAGCATAGTCTAAAATGTTAATCCTTTGTGCGGGCCACTTTGAGGTGTTTGACACTTTCTGACTTCTCCGGACTTGTATTGCGTATTTCGTCATTCCGTTGACTTGTACACTCCAATGACTCACTTTGTATATTCACTAGCTTCCACGGGGCCGAATAATCATTTCTTGACTTGAATGATGACGCTTATCATCTGCATTTCATCTCGAGCTATGTGTAGAAACTTATAGGCATTTTTATACGCCTACAGATACCCCTTCAAAGTATTTCAGACTCATTCTTTTATAGAGGAGTCTGAGATACTTTGGATAATATAGGCTTTTTCCTCAATCTTGTAGAGGGATCTGTGAACTGCTTCAATTCTTGACTTCTTCAGCCTTCGGTCTATTCAGTGTTTTGTCGAATAGATGAAGTTCTTCCGGTGCTGCATTTATCGTCTGACTGTTGTCGAAATCTTGGATTGAAGTTGATGCGTAAGTTTCCGAATTTAGCTCTTGTCATTGAGTTGACTTTGAACTGATCATCCTCATCGGAAGTTCGTATCTGAATGCGATTGAACTCTCTGAAATCATCCTTTGCCTTATTTTGGTGAGATTGCTGATGCGTTGATCGTCTTTGATCTTTACTGTAATGCGTTATGCGGCATTAACTTTTGTTGTAGTCTACACAGTTTAAGCTCTTAAGGCATTGGAGCGTGACGGTCCCAAATATTGGGCTGCAGGACCAACTATTTAAAACTGATTCATCTGCATGTGTTGATCTTACCCCGAATTTGTTGGATGCCGAAGTCACGAGACCAACTAATGGGGCTGGTGCGTTAGTGACTTTCACATATATAGAATTTTTGGCAAACCCTCAGCCATTAATGGGTTTGATGAGCCTTTATCGATTACCGTTTGAGTCGGGCTAGCAAGCGGATTATTTAAGTCCGTTCCGCATGTGACGTTATGCTAAGAGAGTTAACTCTCTTAGTGCTACGATATTGAATACGTAGACTTCGTCTTACTTACAGGAATAGACTACCCGGCAACGCGTGTTAGGCGCTAACTTATCCCTATTTAGGATTCGGGATAAAATTTCCCGCACGTGTAAGGCACGGATTATGGCGTTATTAATAACAACCTACCATAATGTCGAATATGCGAGCTTTTGTTCTTTTTTACGGTTAAGAACTAACCGGCAATGCGTGTTAGGCATTGACTTATCCCTGCTCAGGATTGGGGATAAAATTCCCCATACGTGTGAAGCACGGATTTTGGTGTTATGAATAACAGCCTGCCACAATGTTGAATATGTGGGCTTTTGTTCTTTTTACGGTTAAGAACTAATCGGCAATGCGTGTTAGGCATTGACTTATCCCTGCTCAGGATTCGGGATAAAATTCCCCATGCATAAAAGGCATGGATTTTTTGTTACTACGATAGTAAATACATAGACTCGGTCGTTTTTACAGGAACGAACCACCCAGCGACGCGGGTTAAGCGCTGACTTATCCCTACTTAGGCTTCGGGATAAAATACCCCAAACTGGATTCAGGTGTCTTTTTCAATCAGTGAAAGACTAAACCGGCAACGCGTGTTAGGCGTTGACTTATCCCTACTCAGGATTCGAAATAAAATTCCCTGTGCGTGTGAAGCACGGATTTTAGGAGTTTGAAAAAGTGGTGTCTTCTCCTAGGGTAAAGACGAACCCGATGCGGGAGAGGAAGAATTTTATATTCTATCTCCCAAAGCTGAAGAGGAAGAATTTTATATTCTATCTTCAGTCACAAAAGGAAACTTAAAGTGGGATCTCCACTTCAAGAATCTGGGAAGGTGAAACTAAAAGTGGGATCTCCACTCCGAGAATCAAAAAGATTCGAATAATCCTAACTGCCGGAAGGTTTGATTATCGAACTAAAGGTGGGTTGCTCGTTTATCGAGAGTGAATTATGGTTTTGACATTAACTGTAGGAAGGTTTGGCCAAGCGGGAGTTTGAGGTGACTCTAATTGTAGGAAGGTTTGATCATTCGATTTGAAGGTGGACCTTTCGTTCATTTGAGGAATCGAAAGGGGATTTTGGTTTTGGCCCTAACTGTAGGAAAGTTTGACTAAGTGGGAGGTTTGAGACGATCCTAACTATAGGAAGGTTTGATCGCTCAATTTGTGGAACTCTCGTTCATTAGAGGAATCGAGAGGGGGGATTTTGGTTGTGGTCCTAACTATAAAAAGGTTTGACCAGGTAAACAGTGGGAGTGAGAGTACAAATCACAGTGGGAGTGTTGACTTATACCGATTACTCAATGGGGATTCTTGGTGTCGAGTGATAAGAACTTAACACGAAGGGGTTTGACAATTCATCAAGGATTAGGATATTAAAATCCCAAGTACCATGTCCGAACTCTAACGATGAGGATGTTGAGTGCACAGATACATCGAAAGTTTGAGTGGATTTAACTAAAAAGAATTTCGGTGGTCCCACCGTCAATTAGTCTGATCGGTGGGGGATTTTTATGGTGGAAGACTATGAGTCGTTAACAAAAGAGTGTTCGAAAGTCACAGTAGGAGTTTAGTATTTATCATTTTATTCGTAATGATCGGGTTATTCCTAAGAATATTACATTTAACATTATTCCGGGAACTTCCCGTTACATGAATTATCCACCCCCAGCTTCCATTGCGAAACCGGGTCTAACATTGTACTTAGTTGGATGACCGGATTATCCTTAAGAATACCAGGCATGGCATTCTCCAGGAACTTCCCGTGAAAGAAAGAAAACAGTTTAGGCTCATATACCTATTGGAGTATTGAGAAGCAGTTTATACTCGTATACTCCTCGGAGTGATGAGAAGCAGTTTATACTCGTATATTCATCGGAGTGTCGCCATTCTCATTTGGCTTATCCCAGCGTTATGACGCCGGCTTCAACCAATGTTGGGATGTTATTCTTGAGAGCAAATCAATCCTTGGTGGGATGAAGGATCCTCCTGTGGTACACACAGTACTTTGGATCCACCGTGTTGTCAGCTTCCTCCTGATTTGTGATAGGTGGTAGCTTGATCTTGTTATTTTCAAGGAGGGATTCGAAGATGGTTGGAACGTCTTCGTCTTTGAAGGAGTACTCTTTTTGAAGTCTTGAACCCGAAGTCTGCTGCTATCTTCGGGGTTGCTGTTGCGACGTCTGATTAGCGTCAACAGCTGCTGCAGGTCTTTTTCCTTTACCACATGAGGTGAAATTTGATTTCGGAGAGTTAGCCGTCAGTTGGCTTCTTTCGGCTTTCTTTCTTCTGAGGAAGCGTTCGGCCTGCTCTCCGCGCACCTTTTTTAACTCTTTCCAGTTGTTGGACGGTGCTACTCCCATAACTTCCAACACGTCCAAAGAGAGGTTGTTGTGACAGGTTTGGAGGATGAAGTCCTCTGTGATCGGATCTTGACAGTTCATCGCCTTATTCCGGAAGCGCTTGATGAAGTCGTCAACCGTTTCGTCATCTTCTTGCTTCTCATCAAAGAGTGTCCTGATTGACACTTCGGCATCGTCATCAAAGAAGTGAGCAAGAAATAGGTTCTCCAGGTCGTCCTAGCTATTGATACTTCTAGACTTGAGACCACAGTACCAATCGAAGGCGGGCCCGCGAAGGGTGCCAACGAATGACCGAACCATCAATGCTTCATTGCCGGAGATCATACCCAAGTGGGACGTGAAGTAAATCAGATGTTGAGTGGGCGAACTATTTCTATCAAACGGCGTGAAGTTAATCAGGTTAAACTTCACCGGGTATGCTATTGAATCCCACTCTCTTGGATAGGGACATAGAATACCAGTCCTTTTTACCTATCGAGCAGACATTAGAGCGTTGATTTTGCTCTCGAGATCTTTTATTTTCTCATCGTCGCTTGTATCGGGCTCTGGACGATTCTTAAGAGGAATAACGTGGCCACCCCCAACATTGTCATCTTCGGTGGAACCATCCCCAACATTGTTATCTTTAGTGGGGCCACCCCCAGCGTTTTGGTCAACGGGAGGGTTATCAGCATTAAGATGTTCATCCACATATGAATCGCTATCTACTTGGTTAGCAACCTTGTGACGGCTGGATTCACCAAGTTTATTTGACAAAGCTCGAATTTGTTGGTCATGTTCTTCCCTCATCCGTTGCATAGCCATTTCCATTTCGAACTTTAAGTTCTCTTTTTGCTTGGCCAAGGCATCCTCAACCATTTTGGCTACTTCCTCGGTATTAATCATAAACATTTCCCAGGATTCCCCTAGGCTAGATACCGTTTTGTCAGAAACGACTGCAGAGTTGGCATATGATGCTGTGTCATCCGAGGATAATCCCCTCTGCATTCGCTGATAATCTCTTTATCTAATGGTTCCCGATCGCAACAAGGTTAGACGATGAGATATGAGTGGATCAGAACTAGAAGGTCGAGTCGACTTTCCCCTCCCAGCCATATTAACTATGACTGCGGATTGTTCAGGTCCGACCGCTTTCAGCTAGAGTCGAGACATCAGTCGAGCTATTCTCGAATTAACTCTTCTTCCTGGAGAAAAATCGGGGCTAGAACCACTTAACCAATCGGGGACTTTCTCTTATTGACCATATTGATGGTAACTTCTGGGAATTCGTCATCTCGAACAACAGGTCGTTTCTTGCAGAAACGTTTTGGTTTGGACTTAGTTGTTCCGTTTGAGATCCTCTTGAATACCAAGACCCTCTGCGGAGCGGTCTTGGGGTAGCTACACAGCGATAAGACTTCCCTGATAATCTTAGCATACGGGCAGTGAGACTCTGATTCTCGGGTATTTCTTTTTCGAGACTTGTTCGTACCCCCAGCTCGATAGTACAACTCATCGGTCTGATGATCAGAGCAACCTATCATGTGTTGGCATGACTCCTCAGGTATAACGCGTTTGTTTGTCTGACGCGTTTTCTTCTGAGTATGCAACTCCTTATTGGCATCTGCAGGAGTCACACGTTTGGACTCACACTTTTCTGAGGGTGAAACTGGAGTTTTTCTTTTATGAGAAGGCTCAAAATTATTGCGAGGGCGTGTACGACCCCCAGCTCGACGAGTCGCTCGGGGTTCAATCATCGGACCTAAGCGTTCTTCGATCAGAACTTTGCCTCGATTCTCGTGCAAAGGACCCAGGCGATCGACCATCCTCACTTTGAATCGGGACAAATCCACGCTACCGCGGGGCTCCACCGGAGGTGCAAAACTCGAAGGGATCGACGAAACCGGTGCAGAACGTCTTCTGTCTTGACCCTGGCACGGGTTAGACTTAGGCGACCCACGGGTTGGAGGGTCGGATATGGGTGACCCGCAAAGTGGAGGGTCGGATTTGAGTGACCCGCAAAGTGGAGGGTCGGATCCAAGTGATCTATGATTTGGAGGGTCGGATCCAAGTGACCCGCGATTTGGAGGGTCGGATTTGAGTGACCCGCTTTTCTCGATCTTTTCGGCCGCCGTCTTGGATTTTGGCCTCCAAATTTGGTGTAGTTTTTGTGGCTCCCTATGCAACCTTTTGGCCTCTTGCGCAAGAATTTCGCACGTGCGCAAGCAGTGCGCGGCGCTTTTTGATCCGCTCTTCAAGAGTTGAATGGGTCTTTTTGACTTGTACCCATTTACTTGTTTGTGATTTGGAGGAGAGGGCATTTGTCCGCTGTTGGGGCGCTTGGCGTTGCCTAATTTTTAGATCCGCCTCGTAACGGATCCTATCAATTGACTCCAAAGCCCAAACGAATTGACGCACAAGGTGTTGGCACTGCCTTTGGCGAGCTTTCTTCGATAAAGTGGGTGGCCCACCTTCTGTACTCAACTCCTTGATTGAGGAGGAGTTCAGATCTGCAGATCCGGACTCGTTAGAGGCCGGAAGGGCGTTGCAAGGTTCAGCTACCGCAGCAACGGGGGCGTTGATCTTCCTACGCTTACGAGAAGCGGAGGATCTGGAGGAGGAGGACGAGAGGTATTCTTCATACTTCTGTTGGTCAAACTCGTATTCGACCACCTCTTCAACCGGGATCTTAATCATCGGTTACGACACGGCGACCTCGGTAGCGAGACCGTTGACTCCTACTGTGGTCCCCAGTGTGTTTATGTCGAAAATCGTTTTCTTTATTGTATAACTCATTACAACTTCGATCGTTATAATAAGTTCAAAAAGATCGGTCTTTTTATAAGACCTTTACATAATGAAAATAAAAGATACAATTGTCGTTCAAACAAAACACAGAGGACATTTATCACCCGCTGCTTTGCGTTGGATCTTTGCCAGTACCGGGGTTTATCCGTGGATGACCGTCGATCAGATCCGGTTGTTAAAAATTTAGCAGAGCTCCGCCTTTGCCGAGGAAGTATTTGATTTGAAACGCTGAGATCGACCAAGTGAAATCAGTAGCTCTTCTCGAGATCAAGACTAAGCCTGATCTCAAGGAAATAGGGGAAATGGATGTCGGATCTCTCGAACTCTCCTTCTTTATGCCGAAGAACTCGCCAAGATCTATCAACCCTCGCTAAAATTCGTGCTCCTTTGACTCCTCAATCCGACAGCACCTCCTCCTCTTGATAATTAATCCCCGCCTGTGAAATGAGCCCCTAGGCCTATACTTATAGGCTTCGGTTGGGGGGTTTTCGGATAAGAATGAGTGATTTGACCTTATCTTTAGTTAATAACGGCCTAACCACGTTTGTAGATGATATCTAGGCAGTTAGAAACCTCTGGAACAGAAGAAACCGATTGAAACAGCCTAAAAACACGTTTTGAAGGTTACGGGCAGTTCTGGGCGTGAAACGGACTGATCCGACCCGCAGCCGCACGAGACAGACTGATCCGACCCACTGGCGCATGGGTCGGATCCATCTGACCCGCCGGCTCATGGGTCGGATCGGTCCGACCCGCCGACGCGTGGGTCGGATTGAGACATCTTTGGTATTTTAATCTTAACTTTCTCGTCCGACCTCGGATTGAGCTGATTCAAGATGCATTGGAAAGCTGACAAAGATACCTACAACTTTTATCTTTTAAGTTTCTTCAGATTCAAATTGTAGCATGGGTCGGATCACTATAGCACGGTCGGATCACTGTAGCACAGGTGGGATCACTGTAGCGTGGGTGGGATCACTGTAGCGTGGGTCGGATCACTATAGCACGGGTCAGACTATAGCACGGGTCAGACTGTAGCACGGGTCGGACTTGAGCGTCCCTGAGTTACTATAGCGGCCTTAACTCACTCATCCGACCTCAGAATAAAGTGATTCATGATGCGTTGGAAAGCGGACGAAGATACCTACAACTTTTATCTTTTGAGTTTCTTCAGATTCAAATTATAGCTTGGTCTAAAATGTTAATCTTTTGTGTGGGCCACTTTGAGGTGTTTGATACTTTCTGACTTCTCCGGACTTGTATTGCGTATTTCGTCATTCCGTTGACTTGTACACTCTAATAACTCACTTTGTATATTCACTAGCTTCCACGGGGCCGGATAATCATTTCCTGACTTGAATGATGATGCTTATCAACTGCATTTCGTCTCGAGCTGTGTGTAGAAACTTATAGGCATTTTTATACGCCTACAAGATTGTGTGGTGTGGCTCCCGAGGACGTAGGCACGTTGCCGAACCTCGTTAAATTTGTGTGTTCTCTCTTGTTCTTATTTCTGCAAGTTTTTGTCTTTGATTTATGGTGAATTTATTTCTTGCTCAACTTTCTAACAAGGTCTGGAAGGGCAAGGGTTCGATTTGATTGTTTCAAATCCCTAACAAATGGTATCAGAGCTTCGTTCAACAATTTATGAGAAAGCCATGGCAGAGGAAATTAAATCTAAGATCAAGAAGTTTGATAGTTCAGACTTCGCCTACTGAAAGTCACAGATGGAGGACTATCTGTACCAGAAGGACTTGTATCGCCCATTGATGGGCAAGGATAAGGGACAGAAGAAAGATGAGTCAGACGATAATTGGGAGATAGTGGATAGGAAGACTCTAGGGAAAATTCGGTTGTCGCTCACCAAGACAGTAGCTCACAATATCTTGAAGGAGAAGACAACGGTAGGGCTTATGAAAGCGCTCGTGAAGATGTACGAGCAACCATCTGCAACAAACAAGGTATATCTTGTCAAAACTCTTTTCAACCTTAAGATGGAAGAAGGACGGTCCTTCACAATGCACCTCAACGAGTTCAACATGATTGTTAATTAGCTTATCTCCGTAGACATCACATTCGATGGCGAAATGCAAGCCCTTTTATTACTATCGCAGTTGCCGGATAGTTGGGCAGATTATGTTACGGCAATCAGCAATTTGACGGGGAACAAAAAGTTGAAGCTGAGTGAGGTGGTGAGTATGATTCGATCCGAGGAGGTTAGAAGAAAAGCGTCCAAATCAGAAGGTTCAGGTTCAGCCATAAAACTTCGAGGAGAGAGGCAGAAACCAGAAGAAAGGGAACCAGAATAGGAATCGGTCGAAGTCACGGAAGAAGAGGCCAAACTCGAAGGTTAGGCCTATCAAATAAAAGTGTTAGAACTACAGCTAGGAGGGCTATATGTCTTCAGTCTGTAAGAGTCCAAAGAAGGATGTGGGTGAGTAGGAGGCTCATATCGTGCAGAATGCTGATCCTTGCTATGGACAGCGATTTAGATTCTTAGGTCATCTACGTAGAAGCCTCTTTCCACGCCACTGCTAATAAGAAGCTTCTTCAGAATTATGTAGCAGTGGACTTTGGAAAAGTGTATTTGGAGGACAATGAGCCCTGTAATTGTTGGAAAAGGCGATGTGCAGATTCAGATGAAGGGCTCTAAGTAGAATTTGAAGAACATGAGACACATACCGAAGCTGAAGAGGAATCTTATTTCGGTAGGACAGCTTAGAGTAGAAGGTTATGTTTTAACATTCACAAGGGATTCATAGAGAATCTCCATCGGTACGATGGTAGTTGCCCGAGGTAACAAATTAGGGATTCTCTACCTCACCTCACATGCGAGTGACATCATCGCAATTATAGCTGGCAAAGAGAGTACGGATCTATGGCACAACGGGTTAGGGCACATGAGCGAGAAGGGGATGAAGATCTTACATTCATAGGGACAGCTAACCAGGATCGATTCCGTGGAAGTCGGGGTTTGTGAAGACTACATCTTTGAGTAGCAGAAGAGGGTTAGTTTCCAAAAGGGTGGACGGCCATCTAAAGCTCAGAATCTAGAGTTGATTCATACAGATGTATGGAGTCCAGCCAGTGTGTCTTCTTTTGGCGGTTTGAGATACTATATCACCTTTATCGATGATCACTTGAGGAAGGTGTGAGTTTACTTCATGAAGTGTCACGCCCCGCTTCCCAAATTACCCGGGAATCGGAACGTGGATAAGCCCACAACGTATTAGATTGAGAAGAAATATACACTATCATTTTTTTTCTTCTCAATCCAATACGCTAAGCGTCTGGAAATAAATACAAGGCAAAGGCACAGGTCCCGATCACAATTAGCAAGAATATAATGAACAATAAAGAATGAAATAATACATATCACAAATGAATATCATCCAAGACATATTATTTGGGTCAACATGCCCATATACAAAATGAACAATGAATACTGAAGAAAATGTAAACTACATCGTTCAACGGTAATAGAAAGAAAAATACTATAAGAACTACTAAGGTCATCAACTAAGAAGAGATAACTGTTTCGGTCTATTCTTCAACTCTATCTACAAGGCACTCCTGCTGAGAATCTTCTGGCTCCTGACGATCACCCGGCTGGACATGTAAAAGTATCGGTAACTCAACGGATAAATTCTAGAAATTTTTTACTACACTGAATAAATTTATAAATATTAAAATCATTTAAATAAATATAAAACTTAGACTTTAAATTATAGAAAATTATAGAAATTCTAGAAAAATATAAATACTCTTTTAAAAATTATAATTAAATATTTTAAAATACAAAAAAAACTATTTTAATTAGTATCAAAATTCATGGTCCTTACATGAAGCACAAGTCAAAGGTGTTTGGAGTCTTCAAGAGGTGGAAAGTTATGGTGGAGAACGAGATAGATCTAAAGATGAAGTGTCTGAGATCAGACAATAGTGGAGAATACGAGCTAGAGGAGTTTAAGAGGTTATGTGCTACGAATGGTATTTGCTTAGAGAGGACTACTCTAAGGACACAACAGCAGAACGACACTGCGGAGAGGATAAACAGGACCTTGATGGAGCGTGCCAGAAGCATGCGGTTACATGCAGGTCTGCCTAAGACATTTTGGACGGATGCGATGCATACGGCGGCTTACCTTATTAATTATGTGTCATCAGTTCCATTAGATTTTAGGATTCCAGAGGAGGTTTGGAGTGGAAAGAAGATAAATTTTTCACACTTGCGGGTATTTAGTTACGTGGCTTATGTTCATATCAGTGACCATGACAGGGACAAGCTAGAGGCTAAGTCACAGAAGTGCACATTCATTGGATACGACATTAATAAGTTCGGGTATCATCTTTGGGATGAGAAGAATAGGAAGATCATCAGGAGTCAAGACATCATATTTAATGAGGAGGTGATGTACAAGGACAGGAAAAATGCCAAGGATAGCCAAAGCAGTGGGAGCAGCACTTCGGATGTAGGTGGATCCGAGTACATGGATTTAGAGGAACTTCCAGATAGGGGTGATGATGTTTGTTCTGACCGAAGAACGGAGGAGGCTCTAACTACAGAAGAAACTACCCTGAGCGTGGAGCTTAGGAGGTCATCCAGGGTACCCAAACCGAATTCTAGATATCTTTCATCTCTTGATTACTTATTGTTAACAGATAGTGGTGAACCGGAGTGCTATGAGGAGGCTATGCAAGTGAGTGAATCTCAACAGTGGGAGCATGCGATACAAAAGGAGATGGATTCTCTACTCACTAATGAGACATAGGAATTAGCCTAGCTACCTGCATAGAAAAAGACCCTGCATAACAAATGGGTCTACCAGGTCAAACAAGAGAATGATGAAAGCAAGAGGTTTAAGGCCAGATTAGTTGTAAAGGGGTTCCAGCAGCGGGAAGGAGTGGACTATACGGAGATATTTTTTCCTGTTGTAAAGCTCACAACTATTAGGGTGGTGTTGAGCTTGGTGACTGCAGAAGACCTCTTCCTTGAGCAGTTAGATGTAAAGACTGTATTTCTTCATGGTGACTTGGATGAAGAAATCTACATGAAGCAATCTGTTGACTTCATTGAAGAAGGAAAGAAAGAGATGGTGTGCAAGCTCAAGAAGAGCTTATATGGTTTGAAACAGGCTCCGAGATAGTGGTACAAGAAGTTTGATAACTTCATACAAAACAATGGCTATAGAAGATACAATTCGGATCATTGATGCTATTTTAAGAGGTTCGGGTCTAGCTTTATTATATTGTTATTATATGTTGATGACATGTTAGTAGCAGGACCGTGTTTAGAGGAGATAAACAGTTTAAAAAAGCATCTAACAAAGAAGTTTGTAATGAAGGATCTGGGTGCAGCTAAGCAATTTCTAGGGATACGAATCAGTAGGGATGAAGTTGAAGGGACGTTGAGGTTGAGCCAAGCTAAATATATCGAGAAGGTACTTCAGAGGTTCAATATGCAGAATGTTAAGGTTGTTAGCACACCCCTTGGAAGCCAGTTCAAGTTATCTGAGGAGCAATCACCTAAGACAGATGCAAAGAGAGAGCATATGAGCGGGGTGCCATATTCTTCGGTCATTAGGAGTCTCGTGTATGCTATGGCTTGCATGAGGCCGGACATTACCCATACAGTGGGAGTTATAAGGAGGTTTGCAAGCAATCTAGGGAAGCAGTATTGGGAGGACGTGAAGTGGATATTACGGTACTTAAGAGGGATAACAAACAAGCTACTATGTTTTAGGAGGAAGGAGCTGGTACTGCAGGGATACATGGATCCGGACTTTACTGATGATCATGATACAAGGTGAAGCATCATGGGGTATGTTTATACCTTAGCATCGACAGCAGTGAGCTGGGTCTCACATCTACAGAAGATTATGACTTTATCTATAACTGAGGTTGAGTATGTGGCGGTGACTGAAGCAAGCAAGAGGATGATCTGGTTGAATGGGTGCTTAGAAGAGTTGGATCTGAAGCAAGAGAGAGGAGTTCTTTATTGTGATAGCCAGAGCAATATACAACTTGCCAAGAATCTAGTTTATCATGCCAGAATGAAGCATATTGACGTACGATTCCATTTCATAGGCTTGCTGATTGAAGACGAAAAGTTATACTTAATGAAGATTTTAGGGAGTCAAAATCCGACGAACATGTTGACGAAGGTGGTCACCATTGAGAAACTAGAATTGTGCGTAACTTCATTTGGCCTTCACGAGTAGAAGATGAAGACGGAGCCACACTAGGAGGATCGGTGAAATCATCGGGATGTTGATGATTGAAGAAAGGATTTTCCGGGGAGGAGAAGATACTTGCGAAGAAGGGAAGAGTTTGGGTGAACTCATTGATGATGCTTTGGTCTCTAAGTGGGAGATTGTTAGTCTAAGTGTAGACCCAAAACTGAAGCTGAAGCTGGAATCAAGAAGATGAAGCAAAACAAAGGAAACAAGAAAATCACAGTGCGGTCGACTGTGAACGTGCACACGACTGAGAAAAATATCTAGACTTTTTGTGATCGACCGCGATGGGTTTTGCCGTCGACTGTATATAACCTGTAGGAGTTTTAGGTTTCTGTCATTTATCCGGTCAACCGCAACTGGTTCAGCGATCGATCGCGAACCGAGCTAGCAGTTTCCTAATCTATTTTGAATTCTGTTTGGGTCGGGATATATA
>BQKN01066176.1:1106345-1152290 GCA_022839385.1 Asparagus kiusianus
GTGTCTTTTGTTTTCCCATCTATATTCAACAAAGTACCTATGACACTATCATATATATTTTTTTCAACATGCATCACATCAATATTATTTCTCAACCTGAGCTTGGACCAGTACTCTAACTCAAAAAGAATACTCTTTCTAGTCTAGTTTAGCTCATGAGGCTCACGGTGTCGCTTTAAATCAGGATTTTCAGGATATTTCCCAGGCCTAGCTTTATAAACACGATCTAATTGCTGTAATATGTCATCACCAGAAAGTAATCTGGGAGGAGGACGATCTTCAACTAAACCGTTAAAATCTTTACTCCTTCTCCACTCATGATCCTCAGGCAAATTTCGTCGAGCTCCCATAAAACATAATTTTTCTCTCAACCCCTCTGAAGTTACATCTTCATTACAAACAGGACAAGCTTTGTACCCTTTTGTGCTCCACCCAGATAAATTTTCGTAAGCAGGAAAATCATTTATAGTCCACAATACACATGCCCGCAAATTAAAATTTCTCCCAACAGAGGCATCAAAAGTTTCAACTCCAATCTCCCATAATTCTTTTAATTCGTCTATTAATGGACGAAGATAAACATCAATGTCTTTCCCAGGTGCTCGAGGACCAGGTATGAGTAATGACATCATTGAATACACTCCTTTCATGCATTTCAATAGAGGCAAATTGTACGACACTAGCATAACTGGCCACATACTATAACTAGTGCGCATGTTTCCAAATGGATTAAAACCAACTGTAGCAAGCCCCAACCTCACATTTCGACAATCTGCATCAAAATTAGGATACTCTTGATCAAAGTGTTTCCACTCGGCAGAATCAGATGAATGTCGTAGGAAACCCTCTTCATTTTGTCTTCTTTTTTTTATTCCATTTCATTTCAGTCATTGTATGCCTCGACATATACAACCTCCAAAGTCTCAGCTTCAATGGAAAATAACGCAAGACTTTTTGTGGAACTTTCTTGCGTTTGCCATACCAAGGCTTGTATCTTGGCTCCTTGCACACTGGACATTCATCCAGTTTCTTATTCTCTTTCCCATAAAACAATGCACAATCATACTTGCATGCATGTATGGATTCATACCCCAAGCCTAATTCTAGCAACATATTTTTGGCTTCATAGTTCGATGTTGGTATGGATGCACCTTTTGGATACGAGTCATTTAACAATTTTAGTAGATTTTTAAAACTTTTATTGCTCCAACGACCATCTATCTTGATCTGCATTAATTTTATAATAAAAGATAATACAGAAAACTTTGTACAACCCGAGTACAGTACTCGTTGAGCTTCATTAAACAAATAATCATATTTGTTAACATAAATATCGTTCTCATCATCTGCCTCCATACTTATAACCCCTTGGACATCATTTAACAGGTCCAACATCGTAGCATTGTCATCATCATCATCCTCACTATCACTTTCAAAATCCTCATGCATTTGGTCGTCTGCGACATCAACAAAATCTTCCCCATGCTCAGTCCATGTCGTGTAATGTTGTGCAAACCCATTTACAAGTATATGTCTGCGTATCTCGGGTAGAGAAAGACACGGCAAGGCATTTTGACATTTAACACATGGGCAACGCGTCTTATTTTCATGATCTAGATGTTGTTTTACAGCATCCAGAAATGTTTTTTAACCATTGGTGAAGTCAGGGTTGTGAAACCTATCTCTAACAAACATCCAACTTCTGTCCTTCATGTACCTATAATCAAAAACAAGGAGTTCCCCATTGAGAAATAGTATGACCAGTCATCAAAAAGATACATAACCAACACTTGTACTTATGATCTAACTTAATTACCTATGGTTAATCAATAATTATAATATTTTTTGTTAATTAAGTGATAAAAATGAGATATTAACGTTGATTATTGATTTATTGAGGTACACTGTAAAACCCCGTAATTCTGAATGATTGTGAAATATAATAATAAAAATGTTATATCATGATAAATAACGTTTATTGATATTTAAGTATGCTAAGAATTGATTTGAGATCAATTCGATACATATATATGAATATATGAGTGCAAATACACAAAACATGCACGAGAAAAATCTGGGAAAAATGACCAATTAATAATTTATAGATTTTACACTATGATGCACTTAGAATCTGGGAAAACTCAAAAGACTAAAGTTGTAGGTATTTTCAACAGCTTTCCAACAAATCTTTAATAACCTCATTCTGAGATCGGATGAGAAAATTATGGCCAAAATACCGAATGTCATTTTCCTAGTCAGATTAGGATTCCTGGTTCGGGTCAAA
The DNA here is from genome assembly GCA_022839385.1 of Asparagus kiusianus. Taxonomy (NCBI): domain Eukaryota; kingdom Viridiplantae; phylum Streptophyta; class Magnoliopsida; order Asparagales; family Asparagaceae; genus Asparagus; species Asparagus kiusianus. The sequence goes on from BQKN01066176.1 coordinate 1,108,630, forward strand.
CGGGTTTAGTTCGGGTTTGCATATATATAATCATGTGTTTTCATAAAAATTTACATCCTTACATTAGAGTTTCAAACCCTAGTAGCCCCTCTTTCTCTCTCTAAATCCCTAGCCCTAAAGTTAAGAATTTTGAGAGCTTTGTGAAGCAAATATCAACACGAGGGCGAGATCATCAACGTGTAGCAAGGGGAAAACAGCTTGGTTGTACTTCTTTTTGATTGCTGGTTATTTTAGAGGCTTAGAACAACATCTAAGGCAAGATTATCTTCATCCAAACCCTTCCCCATAGTTAACTAACTAGTTAGATGTTTAATATGATGTTGAATATGTGTTTTCATGCTTGAATCTTAACATGATGTGATAAAATTTAAATTTTTGATGTTAAAACATAAACCAATGCTAGATTAGTAATTTTTTTCTTGTTATTTATGATATTATCATGATCATTATCATTAGGGTTTTTCATAATTTCATTTATATATGAGAAATTTAAGTGATGTACTAAATAAATATTTTCTGCAGAAAACTATAGCAATTATATCATGTTTAACTGAGATTTCAAAATAGAAAATAAACTCTAAATTTAACCAAACTAGTGCCAAATGAAAGATATATATATCTAGTTTCTAAAATAAAAGACAAATCTTAAAAATCATTTGTATAGAGAAAGATATGATCTTTTTTATTAAAGATGTCCTATAGAAAAACGGTTGCACATATATAATGTTTAACTAAAGATTTGGGATAATAAATGAACTCCAAACTAAACCAAACTTATGTCATCTGAAAGATGTGTGAATCTAGTTTTCAAAATAGAAAATCATTTGTAAAAATAATTTTCCTAGACAAAGATATGCTTGTTTTTCTAATAGATGTCACGTCTGTTTTTCTTGCTTGTTTTATGGAGCTGTGTTGCGCCGTTTTGAGGTGCGTTCGCGGAGTTTTGAGCCGCTTGATGTTATACGTATAGTCATGAATATGTTATGTTATACATTTAAGAATCCTAAGGGGATTATGATAAATTTTGATTTGATCATATTTGAATTAGATATAGTTCATATACATGTTGGATGTCGTTGATGAGCACAGCTTAGTACTATATTATATGGGATAGTGCGTCGACACACCAGATATACACGGTTTATACACGAGGTAACTATTATTGATGAGCATAGCTCAGTATTATATGGGATAGTGCATCGACATGCCAGAGGTACAAGATTTATATGAGGTGGATATCGTTGATGAGCTCAGTTCAGTACTACATGAGGTAGTGCGTCGATATTCCACATGTACAGGCCATTGAGTCGGATTTTAGGAGGTTTGATCTAGCCTTCCGTCCCGCACTAGGGTGTGATGAGGCTCGTGAGCTATATTTCTAGGATGCCTATTTGGTAGTCCGTCCCGCACTCATGTTATGCACTGAGATCGCGATGAGACTAATGAGCCATGTACACAGTTCAGGATACCTATAGGGTAGTCCGTCGTACTGAGACAATTACTTGATAGCCTAAGTATGACAGATGCGGATTATAAATACGACCTATCAGTGAACTATATAACTGAGATACGTTACTTTTGAAAGTATACAAAATTATGTGTTGGTATTTTATTCTATCTCTCTAGTGATTGTGGAAGATATTATAAATACGATGTATTGATATCTTATTTCTTTTACTGTCTTTTTTTCTTAGTTGGGATCAATGATTAGAGATTCACAATTTAAGGCTTATGGTATATACATGAGGATTTCCTTGTTTGGATTATTTCGCTCGACGTATCAGTCTCGTGTTATGGATCTTAAATTATTGGTTTCATTAGATTGTTTATTCTTATTTTGGTATTAATGTTTAGATGTTTACGATTCGGGACATATGGTATATACATGAGGGTTTCCTTGTTTGGATTATTTCGCTCGAAGTACTACGTCTCGTTTTATAGGTGTCTGAATATTAATTCCGCTAGATACGGGGAAAATGATATAGGTAGACTATGCTTAATAGATAGAGCCTCCACTCCATCCTAGCAGCCCTTCCCCTGGGGGCGGATGGGGATAATTTTACTGTAACGCTCTGACACTCTTGTTGTTGTTTCTTTTTTCTTTTAAAAACACCCTTTCAGGTAGCTCGGAGTTCCGGAGAGTCGCAGGATGACAGAGTTCTTGCATAGTCGTCGTCCCGAGAGATTTATTAGAGGCTCCACTGTAGTTTTAAATTTTATTCAGACTTAGAGTTTAGTTTCATTTTGCAAAGGCAATGTGCCTTAGTTCGACTTTCCGTTTTGATTCATGTTGAGACATCGTATGTTATTTCAGACTCCATATGTATTTCAGTTTATTTTCAGTTGAGACATAACCTTTATTTATGAGATATCATCCTTTTTATCATAACTATTATTATTGTTCTACTTCTTTGTCTATTTTGTACCTACCTTTTATTTGATCCCACTAGAGGATATTACTGTGATTGGTGAAACTTATTGTTGCACAGTGTGGGTAAATGGCAGGTTTGACATCTCTGGGTTCACCTTGGACTGCAGCCATGTGTGAAAACAGGGGTGTCACAGTTGGTATCAGAGCTCTCGTTCCAGTATCCTTAGGATCATCCTGTGTTGAGTCATGGAACTAGTATAGAGTTTCTTAGGATTCATGTATAGAGTCCGCTAGGAATTTCTAGAATGAGTGAGGACGATATATACGTATATCTCGAAAATTACAAATTTTTTTAATGACTATCATACTTTGATTGAAAAGTATTTACGTGAATGATAAGGGATATGATTTTCTTATTGTTATGTGTTATATCTTTTGCCTGAGGTCTTAATATTGCACCTTATATTCCGAATGTATAGATGGCTGGACGAGGACGTGGACGTAGAGGATTCCGTACTCAGGGAGAAGGACAGACTGAACCAGAAACCGAGCAGTAGCAGGCTCCACCCGAGCCGCAGCAGGCTCCACCCGAGCCGCAGCAGGCTCCACCCGAGCCGCAACAGGCTCCCCAGTATTTGATAGACCTTATGGCACCCATTGCAGTGAGGCTAGCAGCGCTTGGGGAGCAAGTGGCAAATCGCATGCCGCCAGCTACACAGCCCACCTGTTGTCCCACCGCCAGTTATTCCAGCCATCCCCATCGTAGAGGAGTCTCCAGAGACCACACTAAGACTCACCCCACCATCAGTTGCAGCCACAGAGCAAGAGGCTTGGCTCAGTTTAGTGGAGCGCTACCAGAAGATGAGGGCTCCAGAGTTTTAGGGATCATCAGATTCGCTTGTGGCCTACAAGTGGAAGGAGGACGTGAGTAACATTCTGGATTTACTTAACGTTAACTCAGTGCAGAATCAGAGGCTGGCAGCTTTTAGCCTGAAGGGTGATGCAGGAGGATGGTACAGGCTTCAGTTCACTCCGGATCATCGGATGACCCTCACTTAGGAGGATTTTGTGTATTTATTCGACGAGCAGTACATCTCTTCCGCGGCACGGGCCGGGAAAGAGCTAGAGTTGTCTAAGATTGAGCAGAGAGATATATCTGTGGCTAACTATGAGAGCCGATTTATGAGTCTTCTACGTTTCACGGGCATGTGGCAGTCAGGAGAGCGCCAGGCGCAGATGTTTCTTATGGGACTTCGCCCAAGTCTTCGCCATTACCTAGTTTCTAGAAGATTCCGTTCAGTCCGAGAGGTACCAGATGCAGTAATATTGCAGGAGACAGAGACTGCGATGTTCCAGAAGAACAAGGAGGGCAACAACAAGTCTGGACATCAGAATGACAAGGGCAAGGGCAAGAGACCTTTTGCCGGACTAGGAGGACCCCAACGCCGGGTAAGGACTTTCATCACCATCAGCAGGGTAAGTTCAAGAAGGGAGCATAACATGACTCGAGAGCACCACCGCACCGCAAGATTTAGGGTGCATGCTATAACTGCAACAAGATCGAGCATAAGGCCAAGGACTGTCGTAGTGCGCCAGCAGGAGGCCAGCAGGACAGAGGCCAGGGCCAGCAATAGAATCGAGGACACTGTCAGCAATAGAACTGTGGTCAGGGTCAGTATCAGCAGGGCCACGGTTACGGCCAGTAGCCGCAGCAGAGGATTGAGGCACCGCCAGCTGTTCCTAGGATTGAGGGGCCAGTAGGCCAGATTCGCGCGATTTAGGAGATTCCCAAGGGACAGATAGTCCCGTATACTCCACCATCGATAGTTCAGCAGTCTCTAGCCACTGGTAGAGTTTATACAGTCGTACCACGTAATCATGATGTGAGCTGAGCTATAGTAGAAGGTACTTTCTTAGTAAACTCTTTTCCAGCTCGGATCTTGTTCGATTCCGGAGCTTCCCATTCTTTTATATCTCATGCCTTCATGGATAGGCTCCAGTTAGTCGCACATCATTTAGATATTCTGTTGTCCGTCTCTACTCCCTTAGGAGAGGTATCTCTATTAGGGAACGTCTGTAGGAGATGTGTCATCAGCTTAGATGAGTCTGAGTTTATCATAGATTTGATCGTCTTGCGGATGTCAGATTCCGACGTCATTCTCGGTATGGATTGGTTATCATCCTACCATGTTAGTATTGACTGTTTTGCAAAAACAGTCAGTTTGTGAGCGTCCGATGGGTCTGAGTTGATCGTAGCGACCTCACAGGGCAACCAGTTTGCGGAGTCATTTCTGGCCTATATCGAGGAGGTGATGCTGAGAGATCGGAGTGCTGATTTGTGCGAGACTAGGGTTATCTCAGATTTTTCGGATGTCTTTCAGGATATACCGGGGCTACCTCCTGTGGGAAAGGTTGAGTTCTGCATCGAGTTGCAGCCAGGCACAGCACTGATATCTCGAGCTCCCTATTGTATGGCACCTGCTCAGATGAGGGAGCTACAGACTCAGTTGGACGAGTTGTTATCTTAGGGTTTTATTCGCCGGAGTCATTCTCTATGGGGGCGCCGGTTCTTTTCATGAAGAAGAAGGACGACAGTATGCGTCTTTGTATAGATTATCGAGAGTTGAACAAGGTCACTATCCGGAATAGGTATCCATTATCGAGGATTGATGACTTGTTCGACCAGCTTCAGGGAGCGCAGCACTTCTCGAAGATTAATCTTCGTTCTGGCTATCATCAGTTGCGGGTTCGGGAGATGGATATTCCCAAGACCGCCTTTCTGACTCGTTATGGGTCCTTCGAGTTTCTTATCGTGCTATTTGGGCTAACCAATGCACCTGCGGTATTCATGGATTTGATGAATCGGGTTTTCTGTCCATACTTGGACCAGTTCGTGATAGTATTCATCGACGACATTCTGATCTATTCGAGGTCGGAGGCAGAGCACGAGCAGCACCTTCAATTAGCATTGCAGACTTTGCGGGAGCACCACCTATATGCCAAATTCAACAAGTGCGAGTTTTGGCTATCCGAGGTCAGATTTTTGGGCCACGTCATCAGCAAAGAGGGTATTGCAGTGGATCCATCTAAGGTTATGATAGTACTTGATTGGGAGCCGCCGACGATAGTTACCGAGATCCGTAGCTTTTTGGGTTTGGCTGGCTATTACATGAAGTTTATTCAGGACTTCTCAAAAATAGCCACATCACTTACACGCCTTACAAAAAAGGATGTACCTTTTGTTTGGAGCACGGAGTGCCAGGAGGCCTTTGAGACTTTGAAGGCTAAGTTGACTACAGCGCCAGTTTTGACCATTCCTAGCAGTGATAAGGCCTTCGTAGTCTATACAGATGCGTCATTGGCGGGTCTAGGAGGTGTTTTGATATAGACCCAGAGGGTAGTAGCATACATTTCGCATCAGTTGAGAACGCATGAATAGAACTATCCCACACATGACTTGGAGCTAGCAGCAGTGGTCTTCGCATTGAAGACATGGAGACACTACCTGTACGGGGTACAGTTTGAGCTATCACAGATCATTAGAGCTTGAAGTACCTCTTCTCTCAGAAGGAACTAAATCAGAGACAGCGACGATGGGTTGAGTTCATTAAGGATTATGAGTTCGCGATTCAGTATCACCCGGGGAAGGCGAATGTTGTAGCAAATACATTGAGTAGGAAGCGTCATCACAGGATTGCAGCTCTGAGATGTTCGTTATATCGAGATCTCTACACACTTAGCCAGTTCGACTTTAGACCGAAGATTGGAGGAAGCAACGCATTTTTGGGAGCTTTATCCATACAGCCATCTTGGAGTGACAGAGTGGTCAGAACTCAGTTGGACGACTCTTGGATTCAAGCCCGAAATGGGGAAATTTCCAAAGAGCCAAAGACTAATTAGACCGTTAGAACAGATGGAGGACTTTGGATGAAGGGCCGATTAGTAATGCTAGCTAATGCTCAGCTGAAGAAGGATTTATTCGACGAAGCGCATCGTACCAGGTATACAGTGCATCCAGGTACAACGAAGATGTACAAGGATCTGAAGAGATATTTTTGGTGGAGCGGCATGCGTAGAGAGATTGCAGAATATGTAGCTAAGTGCTTTACCTGCCAGCAAGTGAAGGCAGAACATCAAAGACCGGCAGGAACCCTACAGCCTTTACCCATTCTAGAGTGGAAGTGGACAGATATTTCTATGGACTTCATTGTAGGATTGCCGAGATCGAAGAAGGGGAATGATTCAGTTTGGGTGGTAGTAGATCGGTTGACAAAGTCAGCACATTTCATACCAGTAAAGACGACATACACGGCAGAGACATATGCACTGATATTTATTCAGGAGATCGTGAGATTACATGGAGTTCCAGAGATGATTGTGTCAGATCGAGGCTCGGTTTTCACTTCACATTTTTGGAGAAGCTTCCAGAACTCTTTTGGTAGCAGATTATCTTATTCTAGTGTGTTTTACCCATAGACAGATGGGCAGCCGGAGAGAGTAAACCAAATATTAGAGGACATGTTGCGAGTATGTGTCATTGATTTCCAGGGTAGCTGGGAGGACCACATCCCATTAATCTAAATCGCAGATAATCATAGCAACCAAGCGACTATTGGGATGGCACCATATGAAGTATTGTACGGGAGGTCTTGTAGATCACCTATTTGTTAGGCAGAACCAGAGGACAGCCTATTGCTTGGACCAGAACTTGTAAGGCAAACTACGGAGAAGGTAGCAGTCATTCGAGAGCGCATTCTTGCAGCACAGAGTCGTCAGAAGAGTTATGCAGATCATAGACGACGACCGTTAGAGTTCCAAGTTAGGAATATGTGTTATTAAAAATATCACCAATGAAGGGAGTTCAGTGTTTTGGCAAACAAGGAAAATTTGCCCCAAGTATATTGGACCATTCCTGATTATTGAACGCATTAGGGCACTTTCATATCGGCTAGACCTACCAGCATCCATGTCGAGCATGCACGATATTTTTTATGTTTCGATGCTTAGGAAGCACCTACGTGACGAGGAGGAGCATCGAGTATTAGACGCACCAGAGATCGAGATTTAGGAGGATCTGACTACTATTGAAATTCCTATATGTATTCTTACCAAGGAGGACAAGAAGTTGAGAAACAAGGTGATACCTTTAGTTAAAGTTCAGTGGAATCGGAGAAGAGCTGAGGAGGCTTCTTGGGAACGCGAAGAGGATATACGTCGTGACTATCCACACCTGTTTGAGCAGGTAAATTAAATTTAGTATGACTTGTTTATGATTTTTGGCTACCTGTATGGTAATGTTTGTACTTAACGCTAAAATGATGGTATTAACACTTAACTCCTAAGTACTCAGAACATATGGTATATATATGAAGGGTTCCTTGTTTAGATTTTTCGCTCGATGTACTTGTTCCATTTAGTTAGGGGTTAAGTGGGGGGTATTTGCATTTTAGACTGTTAAGTATAGACATTGAGGATGATTCTCGGGAGCGCGAAGATTATTTGTATGTAATTATTTGTATGGTTATATTTACATTTAACGCTAGAATTGAGGTATTAACACTTAACTTCTAATCATTTGGAACACATGGTATATATATGGGGGGTTCTTTGTCTGGATTTTTCACCCGACGTACTAGTTTCGTTTAGTTAGGGGTTAAGTGAAAATATTAGCATCTTAGATTGTTAAATATAGATATTGCTATATTCATATCTGGAGACTAATGATGTGAGATGTGTATGTAAGGGTTTCCTTGTCTTAATTATTCCCTCAAAGTATTTTTCTGTCATTATTAATCTCTAAGATACGAATGCGAAATTTCAGGGACGAAATTCTTTTAAGGGGGAAAGAATATAAAACCCTGTAATTCTGAATGATTGTAAAATATAATAATAAAAATGTTATATTATGATAAATAACATTTATTGATATTTGAGTATGCTAGGAATTGATTTGAGATCAATTCGATATATATATATATATATATATGAATATATGAGTGCAAATGCACAAAACATGCACGAGAAAAATCTGGGAAAAATGACCAGTTAAGTGTTTATAGATTTTACACTATAATACACTTAGAATCTGGGAAAACTCAAAAGAACAAAGTTGTAGAACTTTTCAACATATTTTCAACAAATCTTTAATCACATCATTCTGAGATCGGATGAGAAAGTTATGGCTAAAATACCGAAGGTCATTTTTCTAATCAGATTAGGATTCCTGGTTCGGGTCAAACGGGTTTAGTTCGGGTTTGCATATATATAATCATGTGTTTTTATGAAAATTTATATCCTTACATCAGAGTTTCAAACCATAGCAGCCCCTCTTCCTCTCTCTAAATCCCTAGCCCTAAAGTTGAGAATTTTGAGAGCTTTGTGAAGCAAATATCGATACGAGGGCGAGATCATCAACGTGTAGCAAGGGGAAAACGGCTTGGTTGCACTTCTTTTTGGTTGTTGGTTATTTCAGAGGCTTAGAACAATGTCTAAGGTAAGATTATCTTCACCCAAATCCTTTCCCATAGTTAAATAACTAGTTAGATGTTTAATATGACGTTGAATATGTGTTTTCATGCTTGAATCTTAACATGATGTGATAAAATTTAAATTTTTGATGTTAAAACATAAACCAATGCTAGATTAGTAATTTTTTTTCTTATTGTTTATGGTAGTATCATGATAATGATCATTAGGGTTTTTCATAATTTCATTTATATATGAGAAATTTAAGTGATGTACTAAATAATTATTTTCTACAGAAAATTATAGCAATTATATCATGTTTAACTGAGATTTTGAAATAGAAAATAAACTCCAAATTTAACCAAATTAGTGCCAAATGAAAGATATATGTATCTAGTTTCTAAAACAGAAGACAAATCTTAAAACCATTTGTATAGAGAGAGATATGATCTTTTTACTAACAACATGTCCTGTAGAAAAACGGCTGCACATATATAATGTTTAACTAAAGATTTAGGATAACGAATGAACTCCAAACTAAACCACACTTATGTCATCTAAAAGATGTGTGAATCTTGTTTTCAAAACAGAAAACCATTTGTAAAAATAATTTTCCTAGAGAAAGATATGCTTGTTTTTTAACAGATGTCACGTCTGTTTTTCCTGCTCGTTTTGTGGAGCTGTATTGTGCCGTTTTGAGGTGCGTTCGCGGAGTTTTGAGCCGCTTGATGTTAAACATATAGTCATGAATATGTTATGTTATATATTTAATAATCCCAAGGGGATTATGATAAATTTTGATTTGATCATATTTGAATTAGATATAGTTCATATACATGTTGGATATCGTTGATGAGCACAGCTTAGTACTATATTATATGGGATAGTGCGTCGACACACCAGATATACACGGTTTATACATGAGATAACTATCATTGATGAGCATAGCTTAGTATTATATGGGATAATGTATCGACATGCCAGAGGTACAAGATTTATATGGGGTGGATATCGTTGATGAGCTCAGTTCAGTACTACATGAGGTAGTGCGTCGATATTCCACATGTACAGGCCATTGAGTCGGATTTTAGGAGGCTTGATCTAGCCGTCCGTCCCGCACTAGGGTGCGATGAGGCTCGTGAGCCATATTTCTAGGATGCCTATTTGGTAGTCCGTCCCGCACTCATGTTATGCACTGAGATCGTGATGAGACTAATGAGCCGTGTACACAGTTCAGGATACCTATAGAGTAGTCTGTCGCATTGAGATAATTACTTGATAGCCTAAGTATGACAGATGCCGATTATAAATACGACCTACCACTGAACTATATAACTGAGATACGTTACTTTTGAAAGTATACAAAATTATATGTTGATATTTTATTCTATCTCTCTAGTGATTGTGGAAGATATTATAAATACGATTTATTGATATCTTATTTCTTTTACTGTATTTTTTTCTTAGTTGGGATCAATGATTAGAGATTCATAATTTGAGACTTATGGTATATACATGAGGGTTTCCTTGTTTGGATTATTTCGCTCAACGTATCAGTCTCGTGTTATGGATCTCAAATTATTGGTTTCATTAGATTGTTTATTCTTATTTCGGTATTAATGTTTAGATGTTTACGATTCGAGACATATGGTATATACATGAGGCTTTTCTTGTTTGGATTATTTCGCTCGACGTACTATGTCTCATTTTGTAGGTGTCTGAATATTAATTCCGCTAGATACGGAGAAAATGATATAGGTAGACTATGCTTAATAGATGGAGCCTCCACTCCATCCTAGCAGCCCTTCCCCTGGGGGCGGATGGGGGTAATCTTGCTGTAGCGCTCTGACGTTCTTGTTGTTATTTCTTTTTGTTTTAAAAACACCCTTTCAGGTAGCTCGGAGTTCTGGAGAGCCACAAGATGACGGAGTTCTTGTATAGTCGTCGTCCCGAGAGATTTATTAGAGGCTCCACTGTAGTTTTAAATTTTATTCAGACTTAGAGTTTAGTTTCATTTTGTAAAGGCAATGTGCCTTAGTTCGACTTTCCGTTTTGATTCATGTTGAGACATCGTATGTTATTTCAGACTCCATATGTATTTTAGTTTATTTTCAGTTGAGACATGACCTTTATTTATGAGATATCATCCTCTTTATCATGACTATTATTATTGTTCTACTTCTTTGCCTGTTTTGTACGTACGCTTTTATTTGATCCCACTAGAGGATATTACTATGATTGGTTAAACTTATTGTTGCACAGTGTGTGTGCGTGGCAGGTTTGACATCTCTGGGTTCACCTTGGACTGCAGCCATGTGTGAAAACAGGGGTGTCACATACACTTCAACAGCCATAGACAAAATCAAGCATAAAAGAACAAAAAAAGGAAAACAAAAGTTAAAACATTAGCAAGAAGTTACAAATGCAAGCTGGATTAACATCAAAGTGAGAACAAAAAAGAAAAAACCAACAATTTAAGCGATTGTGATTCACAAGGTGTGGCACTTTAAGGTAATGAATGTGAGGAACCATTATCCCAGTGTAAAGTTGAGTGCGCATCCATGAATATGTTGATCAGTTAACCAACTCGTTAGATTATAAAGAGGATATATTCCTTTCTAACTTGTTGATAATGCATAAGACCTTTAGGATAATTGTTACATGAATGCACCCAAATACTTCAAAACCAACTAAGTTATATTATAGTCAAGCAACCACAAAGTTCAATGACCAACAGTGTTTTCTCAATATTGATAATTGTCTATAACTTTCTAAAAAGAATGGAGGCAATAAAAATGTTAATAAAATTATAATCCTCAACATGTTCATGTATATGAAATATATGGATTAGTCACATACATCTTCAAACATGTCAACTGTAATGTAATAACAGATTCTTCACCAGACAAAATCATTTAAGAGAGAATGGGAGGAAAAACAAAGCAGTAATAACATTGAGAAATAAGCAGAGTAAGAAGTTACTATCAGAGAAAATAATCAATGGTGCAGAGGAATAAAAGAAAGCACAGAGGTCAAGTAAAAATTAATGAAGAGGAAAAAGTGCCAACCAACTAAGTAATAAGCGTATATATCTGCAACTAGATGTTCATAACTAAATCCATGGAAATTTAACATATACGAACATAACTCACATTCCTAATAGGAGAGGATGTGGGTGAACTTAACAAAATAAATAAGCACGCCCTTATTTGCTACTAAATGTCCTTAACATGCATAGGGGAGTTTCTGTTTTAATTCTAATAATTAATTATAATTTCCCATTAATTCTAAGGAAAAACATTAACAAGCTCTATATATAAAAAGATGGAGTTAGAGTAATTAGTGAGCATTGACTTACTGAGGAAATCACCGAGGGCGAAGTCTTTGACAGCAGCCAACTTTTGGTAGTCGATCTTGGGAGCTTTGAAGCTGTCAAACCAACCCAGAGAGCTACCGACCGTGTAGTTCTTGTACCCCTCCACACTTCGAGAATTGAAGAAGAACACCAAGAGAAGATATGAGAAAATTAGAGAAGAGATGAGAAAAACTAGGGTCCAAAACTAAATGCAGGATATTTTAAATTTAGGAAAAAAATTAGACATTGTAATAATTAACTAAACAATTTTATCAAAAAATTACACTAAATCCACTAACAAGCTTCAGCAATATCACTAGTTCAACAGAAATTGTGATATGAATCCACTCTTATATGTTGAACAAATGAACAATGTCAATTACTGAAAAGCGGACCTCTTAGACCATTTGCAAGAAAAAAATAGTGCAATATTAGCTAAAAAGCATGGCATACCAAGGAAAAAAATTCTCCTTCCATAGACCAGAAAAATAGTAGCCATTAAACTAAAAAATTGAAGTAGGCATTGTAAGATGGGGACCAGTAGCCGGAAAGCAATCAAATATGTCAAAATGAAGTAGGCATCCAAAGAATAAACAAGGACTAACAGAATTTCATATATAGCACTGACAGAATATCGTGGCCTGTATCCAAATAATAAACAAGGACTGACAGAATTGCATATGTAGCATATATAGCACTGACAGAATAAACAAGGACTGACAAAATTGCATATATAGCACTGAAAGAATAACCAAAGATTGTAAAACGAAGTAGGCATCCAAATGAAGTAGACATTTTCATAATCTAAACTCTCAAGTTCATCTCATATAACTAGTTGAGAAGCAAGTTTCCTTTAGTTCCTCCTCATCTATGAAAAATGTTGTGGCCTGTATCTACAACGCATATATAGCACTAACAGAATTGCTAAGACAGCCAGTAGCATGTATACTATTTGCAACAAACTCAATGCATTTGACATGGATTATTGACATTGAAGTAGACAACTGTTTCTAAAACCCGCTCCACCTTTTTAAGCTGTCCTCTCAATTCAGTGACACTAAGTGAAAACTGATATTTTTCAGTCAAATGTTACAAAATAACATCCGTTGTTTACCGAATTAGCACCAACCTCTCAAAGGTGATGTATCAAATACTTGGACGCTCTGGTGTTTAATGGATACATGATGTATCAAATGCAATGAACATAACACATGCACACACATAAATTGCACAGGCCTATATGTATCAAAGATTTACTATAGATACATCATATAACCAATGCTAAAAAATTAAAATCATAGGGTATGAAATGTGGGCCCACAATTCTATTTCATTTATGCTTTCAAAGAAAAAAAATCTATTTCATTAATAGATACATTGCATTTACATATTTTATCTGAAGAGTATGATCGTTCATCTACTAAGAATTTAGAGATCAAGAAAAAAATTCACTGTCTGATAGACAATTATATACACACATATATTTGTACATGCATTCATATATAAGTTTACACGATGTTTGATTCTCCAAAAGTTTTTAGGATTTACTCTTCTACATACCTGCTCATGTTGTATCCATATTGAAGCATATGTGTATATATGTATTGTATGTTTATATAAGTTTTGCCGCGACCATTCTGCGCCATTGTTTTAGCCTTTCAAATGTCATCATATTGTAGTGCATCAATCTTATAGTACCTAATCCCCTATCTGTGTCCTTGCTTGGTATGTTATAGCTTCTCTTTTCAATTAATAATCAACATTATTTTGTTCACTTTCTCAAGTCATGTTCCATTTCACCATAGCCTCTCCATTAGCCACGGTCACGAGGCTGGTCAGGAGAGCTCAATGATCTCTCTTGCACGTGTCAAAGACATCCAAGCAATCATCTTTGTCTCAGTTGGAAGTACCACTGAGCTCTGAAGAACAAAATCATTTCATATCCTAACTTCTTAATCAAAATGGTATTCTGACATAGAACAATCTTTCTTCACCTTAATTACTTTTCTCCCATCGTTCCCCTTCTCTCTTTCTTGACACCTGTCCTGTATGACTTAAAGTGTATCTTGCCATCTATTCTGAATCATTTTGCTCTGTATTGAGTGCTGTACTCTTATGGTTACGGAGAGTATTAGATTAATTTTTTTATTTTAATCCTAAAAATAGTTTATAAATTTTCAAATAAAAATATACTACTATGTACCAAAATAATTAGAAATTTCAAATTGGTTGAGGGAGAGCATGAAATATTTAAATCTTGATTACTGTTTTCCTAATAAGAACAATAACTAAAATTACTTCTTTTTTGTATAGAATAGAAAAGCAGAGAGTTTTTCTCTACAGAATTATATGCACAGAATCAACAAGGGATTAGGAATTTTTACAAGTTGAATGAATAATTTAATCACAATAATAGGAAAATTTAAAATACCTTTGTGGGGGTGAGGCGATCAACACACACAATTGCTAGAAATCGGAAAGGGGAGAGATACAACCATAGTTGCACGAATTGGAAAGACCAGAGACGCCCAAATCTGTTATTATAAGGGAAAGCGAAGGTCTCAAGGTCTTGATCGAGGTGAGATCGGAGGTCAATTGAAATTTTTGAGAGGGGAGGTTTTGGGTCGTGGGGAGGTACTGGTCGGGTGGGAGGCTGAGTGATAATCATATTTTATTATAATTTTATACCATCATTATCTATTTTATATGAATAAATATACCACTAATAATTGTTTTTATCTTTAATTGCAGGTTAATGAAGAATAAATCTCAAAACTCACATCTCTTAACAACAAGCCCTTGATTTAATGAAGAAATGAAGCCCATGAAGCCAAATGAATTCTTTCAAATATTTAATGAAGAAATAAATCAAAGCCCAGTGGAAAATCAAGAAATAATGCCAAAAGTCCAAGCAAAAGCCCAAGGCCCAAGAGCAAACCCAAGAGGATTCAGCGGATAGCAACCATAGAGGACAAGGCATCGATGCCAGCATCGATGCCCGTATCGATGCCAGCATCGATACCCCTATCGATGCTGGCATCGATTCCATCGGCCAGTTTGTTATGAATCAAAGGCTGAAATTTGTTATTTTTGGATAATATTCCAATTCAATGGCTCTCATTCACTGATGTTTACTATAAATAGGGATAGAGAGTGAGGGGTTAGAGGTGTGAAAAATTTTGTAACTCCATTTGAAGAGGAGAGCTACTCTTAATTGAGAAGGTCTTCCAAAAATTATAGCTTTTGTTGCAATTAATAATAACAATTTTTCTCCACTTTAAATTTTTTTTTATCCTCTTTGTTGAATGATGAGGATAGAGATGAAGAGCAATTTGAAGGTTTGCATTTCTTTTATTTTTCTCTTTTATTTTTTTAGTAATTTTTTATTATTGCTTATTAGTTAGATTTACATTCACGCTTGTAGTGTAGATTTATTTTCTTATCTTTTTATTTCTTTTGCACTTTAATTTGTAGAGTATATTTATTTTCTTGCATTTAATTTTTGTAATTTATTTTGTAGTTTAGATTTTAATACTTTGTAGCTAGATTTACTTTTTGTTCATAGTTTAGATTTTTATTTTTATTTTTGTAATTAGTTCTTTTTCTTCTTGTTTTTATTTCTTAAGATGTAAAATTAATTCATGTAGGAATCTTAGAATTGTATGAAACTAATCTAATTTCTTTTATATTGTATGGATTATTCTCTTGCACTTAAAATATTCATGTTTAGGATAATCAACTAGAAAACTAATCGGTAGAAGAAGAATTTGATAATCTATGCTTATCTTAAATGGTTTGATAGGTTATGCTTATGAATTCTAGGATTACTATCTTGTTGTTGTTCTTATCATGAATAGCAATTTTAACTTAGATGATGATTTGATAGGTTATACTTTCCTTAAATGGTTTGATAGGCTATGCTTAATAAATCTAAGTTGAAATATGATAAAAAGAGAGTAGTTTGTATTTTGTAATTGAGATTAGCTAGTGGATTAAATTCTAAATTTCTCATATCTCAAATTGAATCCTTCATCTTGACTTTCTTGAATTTTCTTTTCATTCTGGATTTTAATTCTTGATTTTATTCATTCTTCTTTCTTGCCTTGTGATTTCATTTATTCTTTGATTCTTTCTTCTCTTCTCTAAAATTCAATTTATTATCTCTTGCATATATTCACAACAATCACTCATCACAATCACACTTATTTTTTAATCCTATTTTATCATGCACACAACATAAGAACCTATTCTAATAATCTCTTAAAATCAGCTTCCTCGTGAGATCGATAACTTTTTATACTATAACTTGATCAATTGTGCACTTGCAATTTTGGTACATAATTATGCCACATCACTTAGATTAGAGGGGTTTTGAGGGGGAAATAAAAATCACCTAGCTAGGTTTTGGGTCGTGGGGAGTTCGCGGGTGGGAGGCTAAGAGCGGAGCGGTTTTGAGGGACAAATAAAAATCACTGCCTTTTGGTAATTATAATTTGTTTCCCCCTTTTTTTTATTCCCCACAAATTTAGTTTACCACCTTAATTTTAATAAAAATATCTATTTTTTAAATTTACTTGAGATATAATTAGCAACTATTTCAAATAGACAAAAAAGATCAGATTTTATAATAACTGATAAAAATAAAACTCACACCTCAATTCGGGGATCACCAAAACTCAAAACAATAATACTAACCATTAAAATTCAATTAGAGTTCACCAACTGTACAAATAATCAAATATAAAATAAGAGATTAAGAAGGCAATTGAAATTAACCCAAATTATTTAAAGTCTGACAATAATCAAACCTTGTTCTAGCATAAAACTTGACCTCGATTAATCAAACAGAAAAGATTTATACATATCGAGGAAGAAAATTGAAAGAATCTATGGGCGAAGTAATAAAAGATTGATTCTCAGTACTTACCAAAATAGAAAGCTCAATAGATCGACTGGATGCAAACGAGAACCTCTAAGTTTCAAAGTGCAGCACTGCAATGGCGTGTTGAGATTGAGAGAGATATTAGGGTAAATATATTCATTCTTTTTTGTTCAAATTTTTATTTTAGATTGGTCGCTATTTCTCCTGCTATTTTTTCGATACATGTAATTTCTCCGGCTTCCTCACCAAGACATCCCGCTTTTCTTTTAGATTGACGGTATACATGTTAGCTTTGACTCTTTCTTATTTAAATAACATATTTCTCCATGTACACGGCATCAAAGAGAGTACATCTATTAAGAGGGTTAAATTTGATATTTTACTCTGTCCATGTTTAGAGTTTAAGGTTTAGGGTTTAGGGGTAAGGTGAAAATATAAACATATGTATATCTTTCAGCTATCTTTTCAAAGAGAAAATTTGTTGTGATCAAGGTTGAAAGATCTTACTACGATAGGATACCCGGTTGAGGCATTAAAACATATTCAAAGTGGAAATATCTTGCTGAGCTATAAATATCTAATCGAGACGGATATATCTAGACAAGCTCAGAATGTATGATTTAATGGGTGTTTAGAATCGAATTAATGCCTAAACTTGTGAGGAGAATATCCTACATCTCAAGGCTAATGTAGTTTATATCTATTTTCATTGCCAAATAGGAATAAAAGATTTCATTGCATGTTTGGTTTATATCTATTTGGCGGGTTTTGCATATTTTTCCGCCAAACTAATAATGAGGAAACTATTATTTCCTTACTAATTGATTCTTTTAATGAGGAAAGAGTTCCTCGTAAAACAAAAAAATTTAGTGAGGAAACATTCAATTTGTCGTCAATGAATTTGGCTGGTGTTGCATATTTTTCAGCCAAATTAATAATGAGAAAACTATAATTTCCTTGCTACTAGGTTCTTTTTTACGACAAAACGGTTCCTCGTAAAATAAAAACTTTTAGCGAGGAAGCCTTAAATTTGTTGCTATTGAAATTGGTGGGTTTTGCACATTTTCCACCAAACTAATAATGAGGAAACTATTATTTCCTCGCTAATTGGTTTTTTAACGAGGAAACAGTTCCTCGTAAAATATAAATTTTAGCGAGGAAACCTTTAATTTGTCGTAAATGAATTTGGCGGGGGTTGCAATTTTTTCTTCCAAATTAATAGTGAGTAAACTATAATTTTTTCTCGCTAATAGGTTCTTTTTAACGAGGAAACGATTCCTCGTAAAAATAAAAACTTTTAGTGAGGAAGTCTAAAATTTGTCACCATTAAAATTGACACGGTTTTCTTCCTGCCAAACTAATAATGAGGAAACTATTATTTCCTTGCTAATTGATTCTTTTGATGAGGAAACGGTTCATTGCAGATTATGGATCTTCAGCGAGGAAATTATTGTGACGCCCCTGGGTTCACACAAGGCTACAGTCCAAGGTAAAACCAAGAATGTCAAACCTGTCATGCACCACACCGTGCAATAACATATTTCACCATCATAATTACTATCTCTCTAGTAGAGTCAATAACAGGTGTAGGTACAAAAGCAAGTAAAACATAACACAAGAGTCAACTGATGAAATAATAGAGGTCAGATTAATATTTCATCATCTAACATACTGAAATACAAGTCAATATCTGAAATAAATAAACTGGAACTCCTCAACAAGTCTCAAATACATAAAGTCTGAAAAAAGAGGAAATAAGGCACACAGCCTTTACAACTGCTAGAAATAAACTCTCAAAATGTTTAAACAAAAGTCTACAGTGGAGCTCAAAAGAAAAACAAAATACGACTATAATAGAATGACTGAAGCTAGAGTGCCTCGCCATCAACCTGCGACTCTCCGGGCTCCTGGCTCGTTACCTGAAAGGGGGAGGGACAACGAGTGTCAAAGCGCTAGCGAGCAACATCACGACCAACCACAAGGAGAAATTGCTTGTTGTATACAGAAAATACAGATATAACATATATATATATATATATAATCACAAATCCTATTTTAGGTATTTGCAACGTGAGCATAAGTACGTCGAGCGAAATAATCCAAACAAGGAAACCCTCATGTATATACCATGTAGCTCAGATTATAAATACCTATGTATAAGAGGATTTTAGTATTTAGGAAGTTACAACATGAGCATAGGTACGTCGAGCGAAATAATCCAAACAACGAAACCCTCATGTATATACCATGTAGCTAAGATTGTACCACCCTAAATACAAAACCCAAAATCTAATACAAAAACATTACTAAAAGAAGGCAAATCATCTCAGACTTGATTAAGGTGTCGTGTCACAACTCATATAAATGTCGTGTCCTGCCTATGCAAATATAGGTGTTAACTCTCAAGGTCTAAACTGATGTAGTGGATGTCCAACACATGGACTACATATGTAAACTGTCCAACACTTAGACTGAAAGTGATAAGTGTCCAACACATGGACTACACATCATGATTGCCCAACACATGGACTGGATGCCTTATGTGAACAAATGCATATACCCTAATTTCTCACGTGTCTCGGTGCGCAAACCTAAACTCGTGTCCGCATGTCATCTCACATGTAAAGATACAAGTTATACATAAATTTCTAATACCCATCATTCGAGGCGACTCCTCGTTCATATTTAAGCACGCAGCAACAATAAACATAAATAGATTTCAGTTAATCTGAAATAACTCAAACGGATCCAAACTGAAGAAATACAAAAGAAGAAAACCCCTCATCAGTTGACTCATTAGTCGACTCATCCGTTGACTCATGAGCCGACCAGACAAAGCACACAAAAACTGAGATTTTTCCCATCAGTCGACTCATTGGGCGACTCATCAGTCGACTCATAAGTCGACTCATAAGTCGACTCATTGGTCGACTGAGCAGAAAATCCCCAGTTTTCTGTTTTCAACGATTTTCTGCAAACATTGATAAACCAAGGTTCTCTTGTTCATGTCCAGCAAATAATATTCAAATCTAACACATGTATATCAATAGAAACGAAAGATTTACATGTAATATTTCATATTAAAACCCTAAACATATTTATTCATGTTTAAAAGCGTATTGAAATCATTAAATCACAATAAAACTCATGTTTAAACAAATTCCAGATCTGTGTTTAAATTTACAAATTCGTTGGTGAGCTTTTATAAACTGAAAACATTCGATTTTCGCATCATATGCTATGAAGTTCTATTTTTATACACAAATAGTGTTTTAGGCTAAATAAAACCGAAATAAAACCAACTAAAAGCATACAAACAGTGGGTGTAGGATTGGGCGAGATGTTACTCGCCTCTGATGAGATGCAAACTCCTAAATCCGATGAGAGGACGATTCCCTTCGACAGCACCACAAAGATCCACTGAAAAACTCCTCCAAAATCACCAAAACGAACTAGGGTTTGAGGGGAGAGAGGGGCTAGGGTTTCTTTGGGATTCAGATGGGTTTTGGGTTGGTTTCGGGTAAGATAATATATATATATTATGGTTAAAACCTGAATAAAACCCAACAAAACCCGTAACTGAAAGAAAACCCGAAATCAGCCAGTCAGTCGACTCATAGGTCGACTCATCAGTCGACTCATCGGTCGACTGAGCAGACACTAAATCCAGATTCGTGCATGTTTTGATGTACAGCCAAAACCAATACACGAAACTCTATGAAACCACACTTATACATGACTAACAACTTGTTACCAAGTATATCCATAAGCTCAAGTCATTTACCACATATAGAATTATTTATCATAAATAATTCACACATACTTCTAATAAAATACGGGGTTTTACAATCATACTTTGTCATTGTTACATTTGGCGGGTTTTCCTCTATTTTTCGCCAAAAGAGCAGCGATGAAATGATTATTTCCTTGTTAAATATGCATTTTGTGATGAAAAAGTTCATCACTAAAATCACATATTTCCTCGCCAATAAAATAACTAGTTAGGAGACCAAATTATGATCATCTTTAGCGAGAAACTAAAATTTTCATCGTAGAAAGTGGTCTACTGTGAGGAAAATATATTCCTCATAGAAGACATACTGATATTTACAGAGGAAACAATATTTTCCTCGTCGAAAGTGATATTTGTTGAGAAAAATAGTTTTCTAGTAAAAAAGTTGGTCGCTAAAAGACCTGTCTGTTGTAGTGACATTTTCTCACTAAAATATTTATATCTACTTCTCTGGATTGAGTTTTGTTTATTCATGTGGATTTATGATAACAATATAGACACTTCTATATGATCAAAAATTAGCTTTACTCCTGATATTTTTCTAGAATCAGTAGTGATTAGCTTATCGTCTTGCTCTACATACTTTTGAACTTACTTCCAAGTTATTATAACCTATATAAAACATCACAAACATAGATGAGACCAATATGAAGATTTGTTATTCATCAAATTAAGTCGATTACATGGACTCGGTTGTATAATCTCTCCTTTTTTATAATAGCAAATAGGAAATTAAAATCATAACTATGTAAGTTTGAGATACATGAATTATGCACATTTTTAGTTTTATGGCATATAAAATATTATATGCAAACCCCCTTACATATGTACATATATGAAATATGAGATATATGTTTATCAAGCTCCCCTTACAACTGGGCTTCTCTTTTTTTTTCAAAATGTCTTCCCTTCTCCTCAAAAATAAATTATTCAAAAGTTTTCCAAATCAATATCAATTTCCACAAAACTCTAATTTTTTAAGTTTTAAAGTTTTAAATTTTCACATTTCTCCCCTTTTGTTATTATTAAAAATAAACCATCATATCAAACAATCTCCAATGTGAAACATATAAAGAAGTAAATCATTAAATAATACCACATAAATGTTGAGAGAGAGTGAGAGAGAGAGAGTCGTAAGTCCATAAAATTGTATAGGAAAATATGAATGATATTGTCAAAATCAATGTACATGTGGATCTCATCATATAACTTCGTGTTTGTGTATATGACTCACATTTACCGTGTGTCAGAAAAAGTGATGCATATCAGCATCTAAGTATGCAAAAAAGTATATATAAACAAGCTAAAGAAGGAAAAATCTCAACTTTCATAAAGAGACCAAAATTTTAACCTATCACCTCAACCATATAAGACTTAGAAGGAAGGATGATAATGTTTGGTAGGTAATGAACACTATCTCTAAACATGTTTCGCGTAGCACATGATGGTTATCTTTGAGATATGAAACTAACTATAAATCCACAAGTATGGAGTATTTGACCATCTTTTAACAATACTTTTGTGTGTGTAGATTTCATATAGGTGTGGATCTCTAATTATCTTTTATCAATACACTCATATAGGCAATTTATCAATGAAATTCAATCGCACATTAGCAAATTTTTTATTTAGTTAGTTCAAAAATCCTACTTAGCTTGATTCAAACAACTAGTTACATACATATACAAGCATGAATGTGATTTAAAATCAACATTTACTAAACTCACAACATAATTAGTAACATGAATCTCATGCATACGAATGTGAAGAATATAAAGTGAAATCACTATATGCATATCAATTTACAAGTCATTACTAAATTATAGCATACATAGATATGAAAAATATGGAATTGACAAGAAAACACATGCTCATGTGTCATTTAACAATATTATATAAAGATTCATCTCAAAAATATATAGACATAGAAAGACAAAAGTTTTTATAACTTTTTTAAAGAAACCAAAAAGAAATAAAGAGAAACTTTTATTTTGTTTTTATATGAACAAAGAGATACAAATAAACACTCAAAAAATTTAAATGTGAAAAAAATAAAAATATTTACAACAAGTGGGGTTAACATATTTTACTTTGACTCACCCCTTTGAGAAGATTTGTTCATTATATCACTTATGCAAACATCTCATAATTTTGCAACAAATGCACACTTGCATGATTAGACCTTTTTGCAATATATCAGGAACTTGTCCTTCTTCTTGCAACCCATAAAGCAAAAGATATGACCTAGGTATCCACATGGGTCCACGGTGGCTAGCAATTGTACCATTAGGTAACCAAATTGCTTAGCTAATTGCTTAGCTATCTTAACTCTATGTTGCATACAATAGTTTATTAAAATATGACTCATTCTACCACATAAGATACAAATAGTAAAAGATGTATTAGGGTATAAAAGTAGGTTAAAACTTTTTATGTTCTTATAATATGAATAACCAAGACTAGTTTTATCTTTTGTAAATTGTTGATTGGAAAAACCCATATTTAAACCCGTAGAAAATGAACATTTTCACAGTCTTTTTTAAATTAATATTTTTAGACTTTAGTTGTTTATTTTTAGCATCTAGTTTTAAACTACAAGTCACATAAAAAGCTCATTTACCTTAGCAACTAATTTCTCATTTTCAGTTAAATTTTTAGTTAATTACTTAGATAAATTAGAATTCATATCTCTATACATGAAATATTTTATGCATTCAAATGAGATATTTTCACTTGCATTGTTAGATATATTTAGCGCTCATGTTTAGAATTGCTCGGATTGGCATCTTTTGCCATGAGACAAAGTGTGCTCTTTTGTCATCGTAACTTGAGCTACATTTTGCCTTTTCCTCTCCAGTCAAAATATCTCGCGTAATCACTTTGAAGCTTTTACCCTTTTCTTTATATTCTTTTTATTTAATGGGTAATTCTTCCTTAAGTAACTAGAATTCTTGCACCGATAACAAATTTGTATAGTATCAAAAATCACTAGAATTATATTTATCTTACTTGTGTAGTAACTCTGTTTGTTTTGCATGAATTTTTTATCATCCTTTAATTTGAAAAAGAATTCAAAATATTTAACAATTTGACCTACGATGTTACCTTTCTCACTCTCAGAATTCAAGCTCAAACTCACATTCGCCTTGGCCTTTGATATTTCTCTTTTTGCTTTAGGGGCCAATGACTTATTCTTTGGGTTGTCCTCTGATTGTTCTTCTCTCCTTCAATCTTACCTCACGTGTGATAAGATTTCTCTACAATATTATCAAGAGTGAGTTCAGATAAATTATGAGATTCCTCGATACCAGTTATTCTAGCATCCCATTCGGACGAAAGTGATCGGAGGACTTTGGGAATGAGTTCCTCTTAGCTGTATTCATTTTCCATTAATTTTGCCTTGTTCACAATATCCGTAAAATGTGTGAACCCGTCTCATATGCTCTTCAAGGCATTCATCTTGAAATTCTCATACTTGCTCACAAGCATTGGGAGCTTGGTCTCCTTGACCTATGAAGTACCTTAATGTGTGACCTTCAAAGTATTTTAGCCACCGAGAATAGGGATTCTAAGTGTATGTCATAAGCACACATTGTGATGTGTGTAGCACTAGACCGTATTTAAATTTTCTAGAATAAGTCACCTAGGAAATGGAGAATTTAGATTGTTACATGGTCCATTTGACTTGACGATATTAACATTTTTGATTTGATAGGTTAGTTTGTTTTAATGTGATAGTTAAGCTTGTTTAGCAAGCGTTATACAACATGAAATGTTGGGTTGCTAAATTTTATTTAGGAAAATGATAGATTTCTAGATATGATTCAATATGCTCATTATGATGAGTTAATTTATTATGCATTCCAATAAAGTTATTAAATTCTACTAACAGATGGTTTTGGAAAATATTTTTTTAAATCTTACTTTTTTATAAAAATAAAATATTTTAAAATACTTTTTATTTATGTTCACGAGAATTGTAATTTAGGCATAAGCAAATAGGTGAATTGTTCTGTTTAAAAGAGTTACCTAAGGGTACTGAATGTAAGATATTATTTATAAATAGTTAATCTCATATTATGGAAGAGCGTTTATATATGAACAGTTAGTCAAATAGAAATTTGATTATTAAATTAAAAATATTAATTTGATTAGTAATTGGTTCTCGATACGACATCCAATTATTCTCATCAATATCATTAGCAGAGGTTTACATTCAATACAAATTCTATTCTATATTTAATTGTCATGGAAAGATTGTTCTATCTTTAATTATTATGGAAAGCATATTCCAACTTTAATTATTATGAAAAGAATATCTTATTTTTAATTATTACGGAACGAGTTCTAAATAATTAAGAATTATCTGAATTTAAAATCTATAAGGCAAGTCTAATTCTATATGTAGGGTTTAGATGTAGTCTTATGAGAAAATATAGGAAACATAAAAAATAAGAAATTGAGTACATATATCTTAGTATTGCTTCTCTTCGGTGACGGGTGGAATTCAATTGGAGGCTTTTTCTCTTAAGGAAGCTATTTTGAATTGATCTTGGGACAATTATTGAAGAAATTCGAAAAGCTTTTCAAGTATTTTTCTAAGCTTCAATTAATTTTCATTAATCAACATGATACGCAAATTCCATTGTGTTGTATTCATGTTTCCAATAGCTCTCTCTTGTACTATTGCTCCGTAAACCTTTTCTGCATGATAAGTTACTGATGAGACAAATAGAGTTATTCAAGTTTGCAATTCTGCATGTTGCAGGATGTCACTGGAGGAGATGAGAAGTTTTGAATATTCATTCTCAGGTGAGGTTAGAATGCTTGGTGCTTTGAGGAAACACAAGTGCACTGTTGAAATTGGCAGTCAACAGCTTCCTCCGAGAGATGAGGTTAAGAAAAAAAGGTTATTGCACTCTATAATTGTTACGGAGTACCTAAAAGGGCGACCTGTGAAGGTAATCTAGTGGTTGGTATTTTTAATGAGGAGGGGCAGTTTGTTAGGTGCATTTTAGCGGGCGATTTCTCCCGCTATTATGCGCCACTGCCTAGATCTTGTATGAAGAAGAAGAAGAAGAATGTAAATAAGGGGATCGTTGATGCTATAATAAGGGATTCAATCTTTGTCTATCCTTCTTCATCCTCTGTAGGTGCGGCTGAGGGATCTGAGGGATTAATGGAGACAAATGAAGCTAGGGAAAGCAATGTAATAGTAAAGGAGTCACGAGCTTCATCTAGAGCTTTAATGGAGATGGAAAGCACTGGACCTAAGGGAGCTAAGAAGAAAATGCTAATGGAGGAGGTCCTAACAAAAACAAAGTCGATTTCGGAACCAGGCCTACTCAGATCTGGTCCAGTTCTTGCTCGTCAGCTAGGTGAGACTCCTAACTCCTCCTCTTGGGCTGATGAAATGGAAGAAGAATTGATTAATGATTTACCTGAATCAATGGGGATGATGGAGGATGATATTAAGATTTCTACCCCTTTTGTT
Organism: Asparagus kiusianus; assembly: GCA_022839385.1. Lineage (NCBI taxonomy): Eukaryota > Viridiplantae > Streptophyta > Magnoliopsida > Asparagales > Asparagaceae > Asparagus > Asparagus kiusianus. Next base: position 1,134,990 of record BQKN01066176.1, read on the forward strand.
GCTCAATCTACAAATGAGAGGATAAGAGCTGAGAATTCTGAGATTTCTCCCCCTCCTCCTGAAAAAGGAGATAGATCTGAAAAACTCAATTTGAAAGGAGAGGGGCAAAACAATGTAGAGGTATTAGATCAGCGAGAAGAGCTTAATAAAGAGGGGGCTAAAAAATCTTTTGTCAGTCTATTTGTAGATAACATGAAACCAGGTAAAGGACTCACTCTCAATTTTATTCCATCCTCTCCCTCTGCTGCTGTTTCTTTCACTGCTGACAAATGGAGGGAGGGTGAAGATTATTGGAAGTATTCCTTGATTGGACACCTTATAGGGCTGAATGTGAAGTTTAAATCTATGGAATCATATATAAGTAAAGCTTAGGGCAGAATATCAATCCCTAAGATTTCTTTGCTCAAGCAAGGGGTTTTTCTGTTTGATTTTTAGTTTGAACAACAGATAAGGGAGGTGTTGGAAGCTGGGCATTGGTTTTTTGGCTCAAGACCTTTGATGCTAAAGTCATGGTTTATTGAAGTTGAAATGGAGAATATCCAAGACTATTCTTATCCAATGTGGATTCAGCTCCAAAATCTGAAACTTAACTTGTGGAGTACTACAGGAATTAGCAAAATCTCTAGCTTAATTGGATGTCCTATAACAACTGATATGCTTACTGCTACTAGACAGAGACTTAGCTATGCTAGAGTGTTAATTGAGGTGCAATTACCCCTGAAGAATCCTCTGCCAGACCTAGTTGAATTTCAAGGGCCTGATGGGAAAAAATACAGTCAGAGGGTTATCTATGAACTCAAGCCTAGGTGGTGTTCAAACTGTAACATTATTGGCCATGAAACTAAAAATTGTAGAAGGCATAAGGTCAAGAAAATGTGGGTTCCAGTCAATAGAATGAAAAAAATTGATGAACATGTACAAGAACAAGAAAAAGGTGCACTGCCAGGGAATTCTGAAACTGTGCATGTTTCTGATTCTGCGGGGAAACATGCACAAATGGAAGCTGAGACTATTCTAGGAATTGATATTGGGAAAAGTATACAAGAAACACCAACTGGCAAAATACAAACTTATATCAATTCTACTGTACCTATGAAACATGCACAAGCCAAGATATCTGATATTCAGAGTATAAGACTTAGGAGTTCTGGATTAGCTACATTTCGTCAAATTTCTTCCCCAACAGTCAATGCAACTGGATTTACAAGTGTTAATAGGACACATATAGCAAGAAGAGCATTAGCTAGAGCTTCAGGGAATTTAACTCAGGCATCTCATTACTCCCCTCTGGACTCACAGATTCTTAATTTTGATCCCTGTTATATTGACAGGGGTGGAGGGCAATAATACACTTTGCTATCTGGAATATAAGGGGATTTAATAAGTCCCCTAAGCACCTAATAGTAAAGCAATTTATTCATGAGTACAAACTATCTTTTATAGCTCTCTTAGAAACAAAGCTGTCTATGGATAAAATGGATAAAATAGCTCAAAAAATTGCAAAAAATTGGAAATGGACTTCTAATGGTCAAGAACCAGGTAATGGGAGGATTTGGCTTCTTTGGAATAGTGACATTCTCTCTGTTCAGTGTGTCAAAGTTTCTGTTCAGTATATGACGTGCACAGTCAATTCTAGAGATGGCAGTTTTTTCTGTTTAATGACTGTAGTTTATGCTCTTAACCAAAGAGAGGGTAGGAGAGCATTATGACAGGATCTTCAAAGTTTCAAATCAACAGTTATTTGGCCTTGGTTAATTGGGGGAGACTTCAATGCCATTCTCAGTAGTGATGAAAGATTGGGGGGGGGTGCACCAATATCAGATTCTGATACTGAAGATTTTCAGAATTTTATTTCCTCTATTCAACTGGTACACATTAAGACCACTGGGTGTTTTTACACTTGGAATAATAAACAGGATGCTGATGCTAGAGTATGGAGTAGATTGGATAGAGTGTTGATTAATGATCTAAGGATCTCACAATATAGTTCTAGTCAAGCAGATTTTTTGCAGCCAGCTTGCTCAGACCATTCTCCAGCTCTCATTTCAATTGGGGATGATGATTTCCAAGGGAAAAAGCTATTCAAGTTCTTCAAGATGTGGACAAGGCACCCTGAGTTCCTTTCTATTGTCAGATCTATTTGGGAATAGGATGTGCAAGGCTATTATATGTTCAAGATATCCTCCAAATTGAAGATGCTCAAGCCTGCACTCAAAGAACTAAATAAAAGACACTTCATGAATATAAGTGAGCAGGTATTAACAGCCAAACAAGAGTTGTCTGATATTCAGAATTTGATGACCAATGATCTATTCAACTCTCATCTTATTTCTAAGGAAAAAGAATGTTTAAAGAAATACACCTTACTGCTACATTGTGAAGAATCTTTTTTTAGACAGAAAGCAAACATCAAATGGGCTATCCATGGAGATAAATCCTCTCAGTTCTTTCACTCTGCTATGAAAGCTAGAAGACATCAAAATAGGGTATTGTCCCTTTACACTGAGGATGGAAATAGAATATCTGATATGGATACAATTATTAATGAGCTTATCAACTATTACAAGAGTTTGCTGGGATTTTCTGGAATTACTTCTGAGCCTGATCTTGATACTATAGCAAATGGTCCTGTCCTCTCATCAAATCAAAGGGAAATTCTTGGTTCTCCTGTCACTAATGATGAAATTAAGCAAGCAGTCTTTACTATGTCTGATGATAAAAGCCCTGGTCCTGATGGTTTCAGTGCATCATTTTTCAAAACTGCATGGGATATTATTAAAGAGGATATGTTTAAAGCAGTGAGTGAATTCTTTTACACTGGTAAGCTCCTCAACACCTTCAACTCAACCTCTATCACTTTAGTTCCTAAAATCCTCAACCCCAGATCTCCATCTGACTATAGGCATATTTCTTGCTACAACTGTGTATACAAAATAATATCTAAAATCATTGCCACCAGAATTCAGAAAGTGATTGGTTTTCTGATTGATGATGCACAAAGTGCATTTGTTAAGGGTAGACTTGTTTCTAACAATATTCTCCTAGCTCATGAACTATTGAAGCATTATGGCAGAAAGAAAGTCTCTCCAAGAGCTGTCCTCAACATTGATTTAAGAAAGGCTTTTGACACTATAAATTGGAGTTTTATCAAGTATATGTTGGCAGGTTTGGGATTCCCTGAGAATTTGGTCACATGGGTGATGGAATGCATCTCTACACCTAAGTTCTTTTTGTCGATTAATGATTCACTACATGGATACTTTAAGGGAGCTAGAGGACTGAGGCAAGGGGATCCTTTATCTCCTTATTTGTTTGTGCTTGGAATGGAATATCTATCCAGGAAACTCAAAACTCTCAGAACTGAAAGTATGTTTAGGTATCATCCGAAGTGTGCAAGGATGGGGGTTACACACTTGATTTTCGCTGATGATTTGCTTCTCTTCTGTAGAGCTAACATGGACTCTATTGCTAAAATAAACAACTGTCTGCAGGAATTTAGTAGAGTTTCTGGATTGGAGGCCAACTCTTGTAAAAGCTCTGTCCTCTTGAGTGGGATTGAAGATAACACAAAAGCTCAAATATGTTCATACTTAAACTTCCCTGGGGGTTCTTTGCCTATGAGATATTTAGGATTACCCTTAGTTTCAAAAAGGCTTTCTTTTCTAGACTGCTCATCTCTGATCTCAAAAATATCAGATCAGCTCCAAAACTGGCAATGCAAGAAAGAATTGTCTTATGCTGGGGGAATCCAACTAATCAAGACTGTTATATTAGAGATTCAAATATATTGGACAAGCAATTATATTTTGCCAATTAAGGTACTGAAGGAAATTGATATGCTATGTTCTTCATTCCTATGGGGGAACAAAATCCACCTTATCTTCTGGGCAGAGGTTTGTAAGGCAAAGAAGTTAGGAGGATTGGGTCTATACTCTGCAAAATTGTGGAATTATGCTGCTGCTATCAAAATAATATGGATGATTCACTCCAAAAAGGATCTCTTGTGGATAAAATGGGTGCATGGACACTACTTAAAAAATCAGGATATCTGGCAAGTGCAACCAAAGAGAAATGATTCTTGGATGTGGAGACAAGTTCTAAAGGTGAGGAATATGGCAATAAGCAGATTTGGGGATGTGAACAATCTCTTTTGAAGCATTGCTAAATGTCACAATGATGGTAAAATGAAGATTTCATCCATCTACAATGCTATTTCTCAATTCACAGTTGCTGCTCCCTGGGTGAATACAGTATGGGGAGGCTTGCATTACCCCAAGCATTCAGTAATCTTATGGCTTACAGTCCTATCGAAGCTTCTGACCAAAGACAGGCTGTGTAGCATGAGTATGTTAGATATTAACCAATGTATCCTATGTGCTGATACTGGCAATCACCTAGAGTCCAGAAATCACCTATTTTTCGATTGCCAATACTCTTCTTATGTCTGGAACAAACTGATGGCATGGTTAGAGTTTCCATGGAGGTCTTGTAGTTGGGATCATGTTTGAGATGGTACAGCAACAACTTGAGGGGGGCTGGTTTTATGAAGAAGCTAAAAAGAATGGTGTTTTCCGTGATTGTCTACTGGATATGGAAGGAAAGAAACATGAGGATTTTTCAGCAAAAAAACCGCAGTCCTGATCAACTGGTCAGAGAAGTGAAGATTTCATTGCTCTTAAAAGTACTAAATGAAGATATTCCTGAACACTTGAGAGATAAAATAGGAAAATTGTAATTAGTTTGTGGGTTGTTTTCTATTTTTGATTGCCAGAGCTTCTTTACTCTGGTAATTCTTTGAAGCACTCTCATTTCAAAACTTGGTGATGAATAAAAATATTTTTTTCATTGACCAAAAAAATCTAGTGGTTGGTCTATTTACTTTCACATGTACTTATCAAGTACTTTTTTTAAATAAGAAATTAATGTGTTCATACCTGTATTCTGCAGGTTTATTTGAACAAATTGTAGAAAGTTTATTTAGACAACTTCGCTGGCAGTGCAGGCTATGCATTGAAAAAAATCTGTACGCTCGGTAAGTCAGCTTCCTTATTGGGAAGCCTCGCGTTCGGATATCATCTTTACTTAACAGTATCATTAATTTTGTTCTTAGACTTATGGATGAATATTTTAGGATCGAGCTTCTTTGACTCAACATTCTACTGCATTAATTTATATGAGGAATTTTTTTAAATAAATTAAGTGGGTTTATTTTCTTTCCAGGCTATAGTGGAAATATTTGGCTGCATAACTCAGTTTTCAGTTTTCATTCCACGTTATTCATTATCTACTGCTTCGTTCGTTATTCTTTATCTAAGTAATTTAATTTGTCGTTCCACGATTCCATGGTGCTGTACTGGACAAGTTTTGTTCTCAAGTATTAATTCCATCATAAAATTAGTTAATTGAGGTTTCCAGATGTTGAATTTTTAAGTTTGTAATGACTAATAAACGTGCTGTGATATTAATCTGCTTGCTTGATAAGAGTCTGATTGATTTGAGAGAACTTAATTAATACTATTATTCGTTCTATTAAGGCGTTTAAACACAAGAGAATGAAGAGAAGTTCTAATAACCTAAGCGATGTGAGGGCTAAACTAAAGCAACTAAGATATTTACGTACACTGGGGGAAAAAAACAAGACAAACAAAAATAAAACATTGATATTTTCCCCAATCGGATGATGTGAATCTTTAAAAACACAGGGTTTACAAGTTTGACAAGTTAACATGGCGGAGGAGATCACATGTTTGAAAAATGTCTTTCAAGTGATGGAGACAAATATTTCTTTACTGCGGGGGCGAACTTTGAAACCGAATGCTGCAAGGTTGCGTCTGTGAGCTAGGAGTAGGATTGTTGACTTGTCGTCTCAGAAATTAAAACTTTGCCACTAAAAACAATAGACTTCACACTTCAGCTCTGCTCAAATTAATAAGCGGGCCGAAGTATTCACAAATCAGCTTCCTTGTTTTTTGTTAGAAAATGTGCTCTAAAAACCCTTAATTACCTTAATAATAAAAACACACCGTATAAATTAAGTAGTATAAATATGTATATAAAGTCCTAATCTTTTGAAGGATGGCATATCCATTTTCTCATCTAAGAGTCAACCCACTAGCCACTAGGTGGCCTGAAACAAGAAATTACTCTTCCATCTAATTTCAAGCGTCTCCAATCATGAGGATTTAAGTATGCTCAAGTGGAATGAGATGAAGCTCCTCTATTAATTAGTTCCTTGCAACTTGCAAGCTATTGGGAAATCAATGGCAGTTGTGATTTCGATCCTCTTCTTTTTCCCGCAACAGTCAGAATTCACAGCCCCCAACCAAGGAAGAAGACGGCAAATCAGACAGGGACACTAAATTGATATCTATGTAAAATCCTTTTTCCCTCAAAAAATATGAGATTTCTGCTATATTTGTTTACCTCTCAAAAAGCAAATACTAATTGTACGTATATAACCATATATACATATGCACGCCCTTATATCCTTAGTATTCATGCATATCTTCTAGGAATTTTTATATTAACTTCAATTATTATTGTTGAAAGTGATAAGATTACTAGTTCTTCTTTGTAAAAGCAGTTAAATGGCAAAATAGAAATGTAGATATATAGTTTATAATTTCCTTGTTATATTTTGCAATAATATTTTTAAATTAATTTTTCATATTTTAGATTGATGTGATGAAAGAGTTTGTATTTGTCAAGTAGAACGAGAAGTAACTAATATTTGGTATTTTTCAAAACTTCTCCCTGTTTGCAAAATCTAAAGCTGCTCTTTCATTATTATTAGAGTGTAACATTTTAAATTTCAAGAATTTAACAAGTTAGATATTGAGAAAACTTAACTACCATTTATGTGTGTAGAAGCAAATGTCGTAATGTATATGTAAATTTAGTACTTCTCAAAGCGTATACATGTAAATAGTACTTTTTAAATAAATAAAATCCCATCCCATTCTTTGTTGTCAGTGTATGTGCGCGCGCAAGAAACTAATTAACATGATATCTATATTAATTATTTTAGTATAAAATATGTATCTATGAGAATTAATTAAGGAGAGTCAGATGAAGTTTTCATAGAGACGAAATACGAATAAAAGATAACAAAATTTGCAACTCCTAATTATTCACATGTACACCTACTGCCTCTGCTCATGTATACAAATGCAAATGACAGTGTAACAGTAAATTTAGTATATGCAGGCGTATAAATGTAAATAGTAATTTTGTTAGGAGTTCATAAGTAAAAAATCCTACCTTTTGGAGGGTATACATGCAAAAAAAAAAAACCCAATGATACGTCAGTTTTTTCCTCCAAATAATATATCTATGAGAATGAAGGGTACCTATGAAATGAAAGTTTTCATAGACCGAACAAGCTATGAACAAAGAATAACCAAATTTTCCAATTCCTTTAATTATTTCACATGTACACCTGCTACCCTCTACTCATCAAAATCACAGACTTAAATCAACCCCAAAGAGCAAAAAAATCCTACTAACCTCTCACGCCACAAAATAAGAAGAACTCAAGCCAACTACAAGAGAGATCAATCAATTAAAAAAAAAAAAGGAGAACCCTCATCAAGAATTCAAACCAACTACAGATTCATTCTCATCGTTAACCGATACTGAATTCCTCTTAATGAACTCCAAGCAATCAGCAATGGCCTCTGCATAAAAAGAGTTTGATCTCATACACGATCTCAGCTTGATATTTGGCTCGTCTCCATATTGCCTTTCAAACATGAACCCTCTCCTACTACTGCTCATATCGCCACTCTTCCACCTTCTTTCTCTGCTATCTTTTCTCCCCAATAACTTGAAGCATCTCTCGAAGATGCTGAACAAAGCGAAAAGCCTTGCACGAAGGCGATGCACGGAGAATCGAGCGCAGTTCAGGCGAAACCCTCGCCTCCGGCGCCATCTCTGGCGGAGCTTGCTGTAGTTTAGGTGGCCCATGTTGTTAAGTACTCCTGAGGTTTAGGTGTTTGTAGAGGGTTTTATATGGTGTTTTAGAGAGAGGGGGATTACTTTTAGAGAGAGGTCAATATGAGAAGGAGCTTAGAAGATGGGTAGGTTTGAATAGGAACTGGTGCGCCTTTTGTTTGGAGACGCATGGCTTAATTGTTGTAATTTATAGGAAGTTTGGCAAGTTAGCATCTTAATTGTGAGGACAAAGTTTACGACGTATGTAGGCTTGATTTTTCAACTGGATTAGTTGCAGATAGAGCCCTTGTAGGCTTGTACTATTTCTCAATTGCAGGTAGATCCGTATAGCTCTATTATTGTGCCTAGGGTGAAAATTTTCAGCTTTTTTTTTTTTACCCTTATGAGGTTTATTTTGTAAAAACAGCTTTCTCTTTCTGTGAAGGTAAAAGATTCAAATAATACACTTGGGCGTCTACATGTAACAATTGCTTTATGGAGGGCGTGTCTGCAATTAACCATTTTCAATTCAACGGAAAAGGATGGTACTAGTTAATATCTATTTCCTTTTCCTTGTGGACATATGCACCCTTCATACGCTAATATTTTAGTCCAGTTGTAAGTTGCTAATGATTTTTTAAGTACTGGAGTTGATCCTTATGTGTATTAGCTGGCCATCTTCCATATTTTTTTTTGTTGGGGTCACTATTTTATTTTATTTTTCACTTAAAGATGAGGTGATTTCATTATGCTAATCACTCCCGATAACTGGATTGAGGCAGGTCTAGAAATTACATTTTGAACCTGTCTTCCTCTAAGGTTTAATATATTTAATTTGATTATTGTATGCTTAAAATTAGAAATTATATCTACTGCTCTATACTTAAAAGAGTATTGTTTATGATACAGTAAATTACTGCCGCATAAATTGTAAGCTTACTGGACCCTAAGATTTACTGTTTATGCTATAGTAATATACTGTGATATTGACCGTAGCATGAACAATAAATCTTGGATCCTCCTTAAGTATCGAGGAGTAGATTTAAACCATTACTTTCTCTGATTCTCACTTTGAGTTCACATGAGCTTCCAACAAATAAAAAGATCTCACGAACCCTAGTACACTAAGAAATCTTCACTATTGAATTTACCAAATAATCAAAATTTTAATTAATTAACCTCAATCCCACGTATATTTTTCTTTCATTTTAACAAAATGCAACAAGGTTACACTTTGCATTCTACCTAGGTGTGCATTCGGTCCGGATACGGCTCAGATATAACGCTTACTATATCCATATATGCTTATCCATATCAGATACGGATACGGATACGGATATACATCGGTAAGGAAAATTCATATCCATATCCGCTAAAATCAGATACAGTTATGGATATACATGCGGATATATAAGCGGATATGTATGCGAATACCAAACGGATATGAGAAAACTAGATAGTATTGAGGAAAAACATAGTTCATGAGATACGAACGAGTTCGTTAATATGTTCATTATAACTGAAAAGTTAAGATTAGACATCTTGATCATCAAAATTAACCACAAATCTATAATCTAAGAATCGAAACTCTCGTGAGAGTATGACTAATATGTATTCGGATATTTCGAATACGGATACAGATATTTTACTACAAAACCATATACGTAACCATATATATCTTATCGGTTATATATTTAAGTAACCATATTTTTATCCTAACGGATACGGTTACGGATATTTCCTCGGATACAGATATGGTTTAGCACCCTAATTCTACCTCAAACATCAAGAAGAGTTATGATTTTTATTAGTTACTCTCAAAACACTATACTGAAAACATATATTTGCTTTTCTTTTTCTAACTTGTTTTAATTGCTTTTAAACTTTTTAACTTCCAATGAATGTAAATCCCTCTCAATCTCCAAATCAACTTAGTCTCAACTTGCGCCCACTACTCTCATACTTGAAACTAGACAGCTGGACAGCATTAGAACCTACTATTTCTTCTTTTATAGGCTAAATTATGATATTGGTATTTTTTACATCCCTCTTACTGATTTGTGTTTTTTTTTCTAGCTCCGGTGATGTTTCGATATTCTCTGGAGCAATTCTAGGAGCAGTCATAGTTTAGCGACTGTCTGGAGCAATTCTAGCAACAGTCGTAATTTAGCTGCTGTCGCTGTACTCACTAACACATTTCCCCAAAAATAGTCCTAATCCTAGTCCTATATCGAACCCTATACTCAAATCTAACATAAGCCATGATTAATTAATGCGAGTGTCTTAACATTCATGACTGTCCTCAGAGCTTCCCATTTTCCTGACCAAATGTGCAATTAGACATAAAGCTTTTTTGCTGACCAAAGAAAACCCGCGAAACCACACGTGATTCTATTAGTGCTATCTTATTCATAAGAAAAATGAGAGAAAATTATTTGGCATATTGATATAATGATAATAACTATACCCAGCTTATGTGAGAATGTTGAGTCTATTGGAAGAAAGTAAATTTTAGGGGGAAAAAGAAGACATGATATTACATTCAAATATAGTGAAGAGGAAGAGAAAGAGGGCAAAACCTATTGGGGAATTTTTAATCTCCCTACCTACAACGATCTGCGCAACTTGAAAGTCAACCCACAATCAACAAAATATAAAACAACCACAATCAAGAAGAAAGAACACCGAGATTTACGTGGTTCAATCGACCAACTTCGACCTATGTCCACGTGCAACAATACGAGAAATCCACTATGTATCAGGGAGAACTACAAGAGGAATCACTCAACTCTCGTCTCTCAATCTCTCAACCTCACATACATAATCAACTCTAATATTATCTTCAAAGTCCTCTCCTTACAATCTTTTGAACGGACAAAGACTGCGAAATCCTCTCCCGATGATGTAATCTTTTGCACGGACAAAGACTACGAAACTCTCACCTCTTGCACAATATTCTTTAATCAGGCTACACCCTCTGCTAACACTAGATTACAAAAATATTAGCTATCTCCCTCTTGTTGGGATTTTTAGATCTCGTAAAAATCCTAAAAAATCACCAAACGTAACAAATAGAATCAGACAAGATTTAACGTGGAAAACCCTCAACAGGAAAAAATCACGGGATTAAAAATCAATCCACTATCACCTCCAAATTATAATCTTTTATACGGACAAAGGCTGCCAGATCCTCTCTCTCCTTCTCTCTACTCTTATTTTTTTTTCTCCAATAATAGAAGAATATATATAGAGAAACCAAAACTCTATCTCTAGCCTAACTTCTTAATTAGAATAGGATTTAAACTCCTAATCATGATAGATCTCTAATCCTATCTAATTCTCATGAAGTTATACAAAGAATCAAAGACATAATCCCAACAATTTCCACCTTGGATTTGATTCTCCAACTTCCTTGAAGATATATCATTATCATCTTGAAACTTTGCCACTGTCGCTAGAGTCTTCTATTTCTTTCACACTTTCATTTGTCTCTTTGTGGCGCCTCCACCTCAACAAAAAATCTCCAAGTGTCTCAACAGCTTCAGAAAAAATCACTCTCTTCTTCTTGTTCTTCACCCCTCCCTTGTGGACAAAAGTCTGAGAAGAGTAATCTACACCATTAACAGATTGTCCATCTAAATAGAAAATATGGTTGCTATTCTTTCTCCCTCATAAAATTAAATCACCATATTTATATATTTTACACCACTCTCCTTCACCTATATACTTGTACCCACGTGATGTCATCTCACCTAACAAAATTAAATTAGCATCACATGACAACACATATTTCACATGATGAAGAATTCCGACCTTCTTAGTGTGAAGCTTGAGGCGAACACTTCTAACACCTTCAACCTTCATCTTCTCATTGTTTCCAACAATAACGTCATCAAATTCTTCATTTGTCTTTAATGTATCAAAATATTTTTTGTTGTTGCAAACGTGCATAGAGGCTGCAGAATCTAATACCCAAGTGTTACTCATATCAGTACATGTACTCTTCATCAACAACACCACATCTTCATCACACACAACTACCAAGGAATCCGTCTTTTCCCCATTTTCTTGAAGCTATCTGTCTAATACTCTTCAAATCATCACGCATCTGGGAATATTTGAACCAAATGTGACCCTTCTCTCCACAATAATAGCATTCCCTTTCATTATTGTCTCGGGCCCGAGATTTTGACCTTCCTTGATAACTGTCACATCTCCCCTTACTCCTCCCTCGATTAGAACCTTCAAAAGCCAGTGCACTCTCACCACCATTAGATGCACTCTTCTTTCCACATCATTCTTTTATTCTCACGTAGGAGTGCTGTCATATTATGGAACTTCAAAGTTTGCTTCCCTGCAATTATTGTCTGAACTAACGGCTTGTACAATTTCGGTAAGGAAGACAATAGGAGTAGCGCTTGCTCTTCTTCTTTAATCTCCTCATCAATATTCATAAGTTGACAAACTAGCTAATTAAAGGCATTGATGTGGTCTTGAATTGCAGTACATTTTTTCATCTTTAACGAATAAAGCTCCATCCTCAAACACAATCGATTGGTCATCGACTTTGATGCATAAAGCCCCTCGAGCCTTTCCCATAACCTCCTTGGTGTGGTCTTTTACATAACATTGTACTTGATCTCGGGGGCGAGTGTCAAATGAATTGTGCTGACCGTCCTCTTTTGCATGGAACTCTATTCAACATCATTTAATCCTTCAGGTTTCTTCTCCTCCAAAGCTTGATCAACATCCAGCTGCACAAGAATATCTTAAACTGTGCACTGCCATACTGTAAAATTTGTCTTTCCATTGAATAGAGAAATAGTGAACTTCGGATCCGAAGAAGTCATCATCCTCTAACCGCAATCAAAATTCAAATTAGTCACTGTAGAGATTAAATTTAATGAAACCAACGTAAAAAATGGCCTCATCATGTCAAAAAACCTAGGAACGACCCCTAGATCACCAAAATCCGCCTCCAAATCCTTGATCAAAAGACAAATCAATCTCAACCGTCAGATCTGCGTGAACAGTGTCCACTACCGCTACAGTATTTACTACAGTACTTTCCTCTTTTTTGTTTCCTCCGATGTCGATCACCGCGCTTCTACTGTTGACGCATTCACCAATCGCGCACCGGTCAAACCTCCACGAACTGTTGAACCCCGCTCTGATACCACTTGTTGGGACTTTTAGATCTCGTAAAAACCCTGAGAAATCACCAAATGCAGCAAATAGAATCACACAAGATTTAACATGGAAAACCCTCGACAGAGAAAAGCCACAGCATTAAAAATCAATACACTATCACCTCCAAATTACAATATTTTGTACGGACAATTCAAAGACTGCCAAATCATCTCTCTCATTCCCTCTACTCTTAGGTTTTTTTCTCTAACAATAGAAGAATATATATAGGGAAACCAAAACCCTATCTCTACCCTAACTTTCTAATTAGAATAGGATTCAAACTCCTAATCATGATGAAACTCAGTCTCCTAATCATGATAGATTTCTAACACTATCTAATTCTCATGAAACTATACAAAGAATTAAATACACAATCCCAACAAAACCTACAATGAAGAAAGAGACCATTTCATGGCTTTTAACACCGGCAGCGAAGTTGTGAGTCTAAATGTATATTTGGCTCAGAAAAAATAACCAAATGTCGTCTGATCTTTAAAAAATATCAAACCGATAAGACCAGTGCATAAAAATACGACTCCGGTAATTTAGCCTTCTTTTATATTATAGATTAAAAAATAATATGTTAGATAATGATAGATGACCGACGATTACCTCGATTCATAGTCTATTAATTAAGCATAGGCTAGCCTCAATTTATAGTTCTTGTTATTCCATGTCAAACGATAAGATGTGAAGCTTTGTCTCTTTTGGAGATAATAAATCTATTTGAGAGGCCTGATATGAGCTGTGGACAATTTCAGATTTAAGCTAAGCAGGTAGCAAAAAACATATTAATTATACTACTAGAGGGTGGGCCAAGTGTTTAGTAGTAGTTCTATGTTGGAGGAAATCTCCACTGGTCCTCATGCCCTGTTGGCTCTTGATCGAATCCGCATTCACGCATTCATGTTTCCCTCTTTGTGCAGATGGTGGTGAGGGGGAACCGGGGTCCTACTTGGCTCGTACATTCAGCTTCGAGACTGCTTGGCTTGGTGGGTCTGGTGGGATTGAGATCCTCAACTAATGAGGATCCTCCTAAGATCTCCTAATGAGGAGATCTTGATTTTTGATTTATCAATCAAAGGTCAAGATCTCATCGCCCGTGAATAGTGGTGATGAGACCTTGGTAGTGAGGTGAATTCGCTTCAAGATGTAGGGATTGAACCTGGGGATCAGCAGGGGCAATTGAGTGTGTGCTAGCCAATCGTCACAAAAAAAAAACATATTATTAAAATTTTATTGCATGTCATGTATCAAATATCAACCTAAGTATTTAGCATTAATCCAAGGGCAAGCACCAAGGGACATCACCGCATTTTCCTAATTTTAGTGAACACCGTGGTCTCTTGTGTGCTTAGACACAAATCACATGCCTCATTCTGCTGTCTTTAGTAATTAATTAATCTCATTTGCGGTGGTTTGTAACGTTAATTAAAACAAAAGAAAGGGCAGACAAAAAGTTTGTAGTACAGTAAATCAAAACTTTATTAAGCTGGAAAAGTTGACTAACTAGTACCTACCCATTCAGCTAATTTAGCCATTAATTAGTATACAATCATCCCACCTTAAGAATAAACTTATATACGTCCTTTATATGATATCATACACAAAGCAAGGGAATAATTGTGTGGGTTTAGTTAACTTTGAAATTGTGCTCAGCGATTAAGCTTAGCCGGCCATAAAGACACACAAAAAGCTTGTGTCTTAATTAAGTCAGCTAGGGTTGTCCATCAACTCCAATTCTTTCGAATTAATCACATACTCTAATACAAGCTTAGTTAGCATGCTAAGTAGACATTAGAGAAAAATCTGTGCTTGATTTCACTTGGGTTTGACACGTGTGTGTCATTGTGTTCACTCGTGTACTAGGGTTAGGTCAAGTGTTGTAGACTCTCCATCTTGATTCAAATCAGCGAGCACTTGTCCCCACTAAATTGGGTTTCAGAATCTAATAAGCCTGTGACTCGATCTTCATTCTCACGTAACAGCTCACCTAGAATGATTGTTTTAACTTGTGGTTCACTTGAAGCTCATAATCTAAGAAATCTAGATGAACTCAAAAACATTTTTCAACTATGGGTTAATTTGAAAAGACCAAATTATCATGAAAATCGTCTAATTGAAAAGACCAATCTAGCTAAATGAATTGATCAGCAAATCACCATCTCTCAGCATTTTAGGTCCAAACTTGTTTCCAGTCTAGTCAATTTGAAATGGAAACCGCTTAGTTGGATGCAACAATCTTGATTTCATGTTTATTTTTGAAAATTGGGTTAATTTAAAAAAAAAAACCTTCCTTAGCTTTAGATGAATATTGGAAAACTCCTCTTCTAAAAAATCAAAAAATCCCCCTTAAGTATAGAGATTATCACAAGACCTCCATTTAACTTTCAAATTTTAAAATAAGAGGGTGTTTTGATAAAATCTGAAAGTTAAAGGGGTTTTTATGATAACCGCTAAACTTAAGGGATTTTTTTATATTTTAAAACCTAAGGGGGTTTTCTAATAACTGTCTAAAGTTGTGGGGCTTTTTATGATATTAGCCTCTGAAATTCATCCCCATGTTAGATATCTTCAAGACCCTTCATTGCATCGAAAACTTATAGTTGCGGTAATATTATAATATTATACTCTAACGTTCAATTTTGTAGATTGAACGATTGTTTTTTCATGGACTGAAACACAATCTTTTACGTACTGATATTCATTTAGAGATCCCATTTTAAGTGCAGTGATCTGAAGCTAGATTGTTCTCTTATTACCTTAAAATATTTTCCACCTTAGCAAAACTTTGAAATTTTGTTGAGGATTGAGTTTTTTAATCTTACTTACACATCATGTTATTTTTTCCCCCCTATGAAAGTGGACCAAGGGAACCAAGAAAAACAAAAATCGAGCCTTTTTAGCCTAGAGAATCAAGAAACAATATCGCAGCCTTTTTTAGCCTAAAAGAAGCAAACCCCAAAGAAACAAAATAAAATTGTGATGCTGATATTGGACTAGACTGCCACAGTAATTGTTAGGTAAATTTGATTGTTGTCAGTGTCAAAGTGTCTCTCTCGCTTTGTGATCGTCCCCCTTTGCAAACTACAAAACATAGGAGTAGTTAGTACTCTGTAGGACTTTGTGCGCACAAACCACAATGGAGCAGATGAGAAAAAGTCCATGTTCGCAATGCGCGTGTGAGAATTGAGGGCATCCGTTTCCTTAAGATCTTCGGATTTGGAAGGTAATGAATTCATTTCCCAATTTTACATACTCCGACTTCTTTATGTAAATTTCTCTAATAAATCCTTCATAAACTTAGACCAAGTTACAATCTTTAGTATGATAAATTGCAATTACCATCCCTCTTGCCCATGAATTATAGAGCACTAAGTGCTAATAAATTAGTTGAGATGTTGTTAATGCAAATAAAAGTATAGTTGAAGGGGTTACGTGCAGTTTATCCTAGCTTTACTCATAATTCTTTCATGAGGAAGCCATGTACATGTGACCAGTACCTTCACATGCATATTATGCATATTTGATGGTCATCTTAATTATTCACCAATATAGCCTATGTTGGGGTCCGAGGAAATCCACGCAAACACAAACGTTCAGAGAGAAGGTCACACAAGATCAAAATAAACGGCACAAATACAAACAAACGAATTTTACGTGGTTCGGCAGGTTGCCTACGTCCACGGGGCAAGAAATGGATGGGTTTTCACTAATAGAGAAGGAGAGTACAAATAGAGATTACAAATTCACTCAAAATCTCTCAAACAAATCTCTTAAATCTCTCAAACAAAACCCTAACCAAATTGCTCAAAAAACTCTCTTTTCTGTGCACAAAACAAACCCCTTTTCATCTCCAACGAAACCCTAAAATGTGTTTGTATTTATACCAAACACTAATCCCAAGCAGAACAGGAAACCGAAATCAGGCCCACCCGACGCGCGGTTGACCGCACTTGACGCCGCGGTCTACCGGCCAGAATGACAGAAACCAATAAATTGATTACAAGGTTTGGCGGTCGACCGCCGAAATCGTCGCGGTCGACCAGCCAAAGCTTCGAAAATTTCCCTATACTCGTGCACGTTTGTGGTCGACCGCAGCTTGTCTCGCGGTCGATCGGGAAGCGTCCAATGTTGTGCGCAGCGAAAATTTCGGCAGAGTTTCTGGTGCACAATCAG
>BQKN01066176.1:1165321-1196194 GCA_022839385.1 Asparagus kiusianus
ATCTGGGTTTTCATTAAAAACTGGTTGGTGGGGATTTAAAATCTTAAACACATGATTTCTAGCATTCACCCTATCAAGAGCATTGATTTATACTTGAAGATAAGGCTTAGGCTCAATAAAACTCATAATAACGTTTATAAATAAATAAAAACATAGGGAAGGGTTTGGGTGAGATGCTACTCGCCTCAAATGCGAAGAATAGCAATCCCCTTCGCTGAAATCCAAGAGAGAACACTGAAAACCCCTTGAAATGCCTCCAAAAACACCAAGAACACCTAGGGTTTGAGAGAGAGGAAGAGGGGCTAGGGTTTCTTGGGAGTTCAGATGAGAAATGAGAGTTTTCGGGTGAGGGAAGTATATATAAGTCAATGAAAACCCGACCCGAAACCAAGCAAACCCGACCCGAAAACACCCAGAAAATCGTCGATAAGTCGACTCATGATATGTCATGAGTCGACTCATGACTCATGGGTCGACTCATAAATTATGAGTCGACTCAGCAGAAAGAAAAAGGGAACAGGACTCGATATCATGAGTCGACTTATGACAGGCGCAAGTCGACTCAACCTGATCAGTCGACTCATGACATGCTATGAGTCGACTCATGAACAAAAATCTGCATACATTGATTTCTTTTGCACACGATTTGCAAACTTGCAACTCATCCTCATACCTGAGGCATATACACATGCTCATAAGCTCAAATATCATTTTCCATGCGTGACCATGCAACAAAGATATTTATAATATATATTAAATATCTTTGTTCACTCATATTCACACTTGCAAGTTGCCAAAATCAACGGGGTCTTACATTCTTCCCCCCTTAAAAGAATTTCATCCTCGAAATTCAGAAATCATATCTAACTCGCAATGATGCTTGAAAAGCACAACAAGGGTCTAATCCAACCCGCACACATACTCATTCACATATATCAATCACTAAAATAAGCATATAGTGACATTTACACTTAACGATCTACAATGGTAATATTCTTATTCGACCCCTAACCTAACAGAACTAGTACGTCGGGCGAAAAATCCAAATAAGGAACCCCCCATGCATATACCATGTGTTCCGCAAGATTAGGAATTAGATAAAAATACCATCATTCTAGCGTTAAGTATAGGTGTCAAGGTATTCATATAAATATACAAGTAGGAATTTACGTCATAAATACTTTAGTTAATTTACCTGCTCAAATAAGTGTGGGTAGTCGCGTCGCATGTCCTCCTCGCGCTCCCAAGAAGCTTCCTCCACTCCACTTCGGTTCCACCGAACTTTCACCAATGGAATCACCTTGTTTCTGAGTCTCTTGTCTTCTCTAGCAAGAATAGATACCGGGATCTCTATAGTAGTCAAATCATCCTGAAGCTCAATCTCCGGTGCATCCAACACTCGCTGCTGCTCCTCGTCATGCAAGTGCTTCTTGAGCATAGAAATGTAGAATACATTGTGTATACTAGACATAGAAGCTGGAAGATCTAGTCTGTATGACACAGCTCCAATGCGCTCCAAAATCTGAAATGGTCCAATATACCTCGGTGCAAGCTTCCCTCGCCTCCCGAATCGCTGCACGCCTTTCATAGGCGACACCTTCAGCATAACCAAATCCCCAATCTGAAACTCGAGGGGTCTTCGTCTCTTATCAGCATAGCTCTTTTGCCGACTCTGAGCGGCTAGAATCCGCTCCCTGATCAATGCTACCTTCTCAGTAGTCTGCCTCACTAACTCTGGTCCAAGCATCAAGCTGTCCTCCGGCTCGGCCCAACATATCGGTGATCTACAAGGTCTCCCATATAATGCTTCATACGGGGCCATACCGATCGTCGCTTGATAACTATTGTTATAAGCGAACTCTACCAGTGGAATATGATCCTCCCAACTGCCTTGGAAGTCAATGGCACATGCCCGTAACATGTCCTCCAACACCTGATTCACCCTCTCTGTCTGACCATCCGTCTGTGGGTGGAATACACTACTATAAGATAGCTTGCTGCCAAATGAGTCTTGGAAACTCCTCCAAAAGTGTGAAGTGAAAACTGATCCTCGATCCGACACAATCGTGTCTGGTACTCCGTGAAGTCGAACTATCTCCCGAATGAAGATCCTCGCATAGGTCTCGGCTGTATAGGTGGTCCTTACTGGAATAAAATGTGCTGACTTCGTCAACCGATCTACTATCACCCAAACTGAATCATTCCCCTTCTTCGACTTCGGCAACCCCACGATAAAATCCATGGAAATATCTGCCCACTTCCACTCCGGAATAGGCAAAGGCTGAAGGGTCCCTGCGGGTCTCTGATGCTCTGCCTTCACCTGCTGACAGGTAAAACATCTAGCCACAAAATCTGCAATCTCTCTCCGCATACCACTCCACCAGAAACGTCTCTTCAGGTCCTTGTACATCTTGGTAGTCCCTGGATGTACTGTGTACCGAGTACGATGTGCCTCATCAAACAACTCCCTCTTCAGCTCTGAACTAGCTGGCATGACCAACCTACCCTTCATCCGTAGGCCTCCATCTGCTCCAACGGTCCAATCAGCCTTAGGCTCTTTGGAAATCTCCCCCTTATGGGTTTGAATCCAAGAGTCCTCCAACTGTGCTCTGACAACCCTGTCACTCCAAGATGGCTGCACTGACATAGTTCCCAAAAACGCACTGGTTCCTCCAATCTCGGGTCGAAAATCAAACTAGCTAAGAGTGATAAGATCTCTATGCAATGAACACCTCAAAGCCGCAATCCGATGTCGACGCTTCCTACTCAAGGCATCTGCTACGACGTTCGCCTTCCCTGGATGATACTGAATCGCGAACTCGTAGTCCTTGATGAACTCAATCCACCTCCTCTGTCTCTGGTTGAGTTCCTTCTGAGAAAAGAGATACTTCAGACTCTGATGGTCTGTGAATAGCTCGAACTGCACTCCATACAAATAGTGCCTCCATGACTTCAGTGCAAACACCACTGCTGCTAACTCCAAGTCATGAGTGGGATAGTTCTGCTCATGCACCCTCAACTATCGTGAGATATAGGCTACCACCCTCTGAGTCTGCATCAATACGCCTCCTAGGCCTGCCAATGATGCATCCGTGTACACCACGAATGTCCTGTCGCTGCTCGGAATAATCAGAACCGGCGCTGTAGTCAACTTAGCCTTCAAAATATCAAAGGCCTTCTGGCACTCCATGCTCCATATGAACTGTACACCCTTCTTCGTAAGGTGTGTAATCGACGTCGAAATCTTCGAGAAGTCCTGAATGAACTTCCTGTAATATCCAGCTAAACCCAGAAAGCTGCGAATCTCTGTCACCGTCTTCGGTGGCTCCCAATCAAGAACTGCCGTGACCTTAGCCGGGTCCACTGCTATGCCCTCTCTGCTGATGACGTGGCCAAGAAATCTGACTTCTGAAAGCCAAAATTCACACTTGCTGAACTTAGCATACAGCTGATGCTCCTGGAGGGTACTCAACGCTATCCGCAGATGCTCCTCGTGCTCTGCCTCCGATCTCGAGTAGATAAGAATATCGTCGATAAAGACGATCACAAACTGATCTAAAAAGGGACGGAAAACCCGGTTCATCAAATCCATGAATACTGCGGGTGCATTGGTCAATCCGAATGGCATGACTAAGAACTCGAAGGATCCATATCGAGTAAGAAAAACGGTCTTGGGAATATCCATCTCCCGAACCCGCAACTGATGATAGCCAGAACGAAGATCAATCTTCGAGAAATACTACGCTCCCTGCAGCTGGTCAAACAAGTCATCAATCCTAGGTAGTGGATACCTATTCCGGATCGTGACCTTGTTCAACTCTCTATAATCTATGCATAATCTCATACTACCGTCCTTCTTCTTCACGAAGAGGACCGGTGCGCCCCACGGAGAATGACTCCGACGAATAAAACCCTGAGCTAACAACTCGTCCAACTGGGTCTGCAGCTCTCTCATCTCAGCTGGTGCCATGCGATAGGGTGCGCGGGATATAGGGGCTGTGCCTGGCTGCAACTCAATACAAAACTCAACCTCTCTCACAGGAGGTAACCCAGGTATGTCCTGAAAGACATCCTGAAAATCTGAGACAACTCTAGTCTCCAATAGCTCGGCTCCCTGATCCCGTCGTAGCACCTCCTCGATGTACGCCAGAAACGACTCCGCAAATCGATTGCCCTGAGAGGTGGCTACAATCATCTCGGACCCATCGGACGCTCGCAACTTGACTGTCTTCGCGAAGCAGTCAATACTAATGTGGTAGGACGACAACCAATCCATACCAAGAATAACATCAAACTCGGACATATGCAACACTATCAGATCAACTATGAACTCCGACTCGTCTAGACTGACGGTACACCTCCTACACACGCTCTCCAGAAGCGATACCTCACCTAAAGGGGTGGAAACTGACAAATGGGTGTCTAGTGGCTGAGCTACAAGCTGGAGTCTAGCCATAAATGCATGCGAGATGAAAGAATGCGAAGCTCCCGAATCAAATAGAATACGGGCGGGAAAGGAATTCACAAGGAACGTACCCTCCACAACTGCTCCGCTAGCACCGTGATCACGGGGAACCACTGCATAAACTCTGTCTGGAGCTGAAGTCTGCTCTACTGCTAATGCTGGAGAGTATGGAACAATCTGCCCCTAGGGAGCCTCCTGGACTGCTCGAACCTGCCCCTCTGCCCTCTGCATCGCTGGCGGTGCCTCAAGTCTGTTCGGCTGACCCTGTCCTCTGCCCTGCTGTCGCTGCTGCGGCTGGTTCGGGCCCTTGCCCTGCTGAGCGCCTGCTGGTGCACTACGACACTCTGAAGCCTTGTGCCCGAATTTATGGCAGTTAAAACAAGAACCCTGAAACTTGCGCTGCTGATGCGCTCGCTGATCCTGCTGGGGTCCCTACTTATGAGGGCCCTGATGCTGCTGCTGGTGTCCAGAAAAGCCTCTCTTGTTCTTGCCCTTATCACTACTCTGCCCTGTCTTGGTCTTCCCCTCCTTGTCCTTCTGGAACATAGAGGTCTCGATCTCCTGAGAAGTGACAGCCTCAGCTACCTCCCTAACTGAATAGAATCTCCTCAAAACGAGGTATCGTCGAAGATTTGGGCGGAGCCCAGCCAAAAACATCTGAGCCTGACGCTCTCCGGTCTGCCCCGTGAAATGCAATAGCTCCATGAACCTGCTCTCAAACTCTGCCACGGTCATGTCTTCCTGAGTCAACCGGGATAACTCGAGCTCCTTCCCAGTCCGTGCTGAGGAAGAGATATACTGCCCATCAAAGAAGTAGGTAAAATCCTCCCATGTGAGGGTCATTCTCTGCTCTGGAGTAAACTGTAGCCGGTACCACCTCCCGGCATCTCCCTTCAGGCTATACGATGCCAATCTCTGCTTCTGCACCAGGTCCACACTGAGTATATCGAGAATGTTGCTCACATCCTCCTTCCACTTGTGGGCTGCAAGAGGGTCTGGTGACCCCTGAAACTCTGGTGCCCTCATCTTCTGATATCTCTCTACCATGCAGAGCCAAGCTTCCTGCTCCGTGGCTCTAACAGGTGCTGCTGGAGGAAGAACTGCAGGCGTGACCTCTGGGGGTCTCTCTCCAACAGGAACGGCAGGTATCCCCTGCTGCTGAGCTACTGGTGGTGGTGGTGTCCGTGGTGCAATGTGAGTCGTCACCATCTCCTCGATAGCTGTCATCCGAGCAATAAGAGGGGCCATGAGGTCCACTAGATACTGAGGAGCCTGCTGCGGCTCAGGTGGAACCTGCTGCGGCTCGGACTGAGCTGGCTGCTGATCAGGAGGAGTCTGCTGTGAGTCTGCCTGGCTAGCTCCCCTGGTACGGGGTCTACCTCGTCCTGCCATCTCTCTCCTGATGGTAAGAAAAAACAAAAGTCCATAAGTCAAACTAGACTTTTATAAATAGCGTATCATAATACAATTTTTCACAACATATAGTATTCACACTAATACTTTGAATTTATGCAAAATAGTTGCCATAAAAAATATTCTCAATTTTGAGATATACGCATATATCGTCCTCACTCATACTAGGAAATCCTCTCGGACTCTATACATGAATCCTAGGAAACTCTATCCTAGCTCCACAACTCGACACAGGATGATCCTAGGAATTCTGGAACTAGAGCTCTGATACCAACTGTGACGCCCCTGGGTTCACACACGGCTGCAGTCCGAGGTGAAACCATGGATGTCAAACCTGCCATGCACCACACCGTGCAGTAACATGTTTCACCATCACAATCACTATCTCTCTAGTGGAGTCAACAACAGGTGTAGGTACAAAGCAAGTAAAAAGTGAATCAACAATACTGGATGAAATGATAGAACACAATACATCTCATCAACGAAATAAACTGTAGTACATAGTCAAAGTCTGAAATGAAATAAACTGGAGTTCTTACAATTCTCAAAATACAGTAAGTCTGAGTAAAGGAAATTAAGGCAACACAGCCTTTACAACTCTAGAATAAACTCTCAAATGTCTGACAACAACTACAGTGGAGCCCAAAGAAAAGTAATACATAGATAAATAAAATAAAGCTGAACACTAAAGTAGTCCACTATCAACCTGCGGCTCTCCGTGCTCCTGGCTCGTGACCTGAAAAGGGGGAGGGACAACGAGCGTCAAAGCGCTAGCGAGCAACATCACAACCAACCCCAAGGGATAGGGCTCGTTGTATATGAAAATACAATAATGTATAATAGCATTAAATCATTATACAAACAGATATGGGTCTTAGTACTTAGGGAAATACAACACGAGCATAGGTACGTCGAGCGAAATAATCCAAACAAGGAAACCCTCATGTATATACCTTGTATCTCAAATTGTAGATCCCTAAATACCAAGTCCGGAGTCTAATACATGAACAATAAAGAAAAGATAACAATCCCATTCTTATAATAAACACATCTATGTCAAAATATCGTAGTCGAAATAAGTGTTATGCACAGCTCATGCCACTATCATGTCCAACTACATGAAAATGTCATACTCAAATACCCAAATGTATATTATGCTCAAGGTTCAGCAAAGAATTGCCCGACACGGGGTCTTTAGTCGCTTATAGTCCAACACGAGGACTTTAGTCGCTTATAGTCCAACACGAGGACTTTAGTCGCTTAGAGTCCAACACGAGGACTTTAGTCGCTTAGAGTCCAACACGAGGACTTTATATGAACCATGAAGTTACCACTAGTAAAGAAATGTCTATTCAACTCTTACACATGTCTTGCTATACAAATCTTAACTTTGTATCAGGAAAAGATCATCTTACATATATAGCATATGAGTTCAATCTATAAGTTTGTATACAGCATGTGATTTCACAGAGATACGAAGAAAACAGGAAAATCTCAGATGAGTCGACTCATGCTCACTAATGAGTCGACTCAAGCCTCATGGGTCGACTCGTGACCAATAACGAGTCGACTGAACAGAAGGTAAATGGCAATAGGAAACAACTTCGTGAGTCGACTCATGATTTTTATGAGTCGACTCATAGCTCATGGGTCGACTCGTATATTGACGAGTCGACTCAACAGAAGCAAAAAGGAAACATCATAACACTTCGTGAGTCGACTCATGACAGGTCATGAGTCGACTCAACCTGATGAGTCGACTCATGATGAGTCGTGAGTCGACTCACGGGCTGAAATCTGCATATAACGAACTGGAACTTGATCTAAACGTTCCCCATCTCGATTCTTCTGATATACAACATATCTAACCTTCAATTTTACCCTATTATACAGTAAGAAAAACATATCTATCATGGGAAACGATCTCTTATAGGTTAGATCTAACATTTAGCCCTAAACATGAAGGAAAAACATTAAACCAATATAAATACTCATGTTTTTATCCTTTAAACAAAATTCCAGATCTGGGTTTTCATTAAAAACTGGTTGGTGGGGATTTAAAATCTTAAACACATGATTTCTAGCATTCACCCTATCAAGAGCATTGATTTATACTTGAAGATAAGGCTTAGGCTCAATAAAACTCATAATAACGTTTATAAATAAATAAAAACATAGGGAAGGGTTTGGGTGAGATGCTACTCGCCTCAAATGCGAAGAATAGCAATCCCCTTCGCTGAAATCCAAGAGAGAACACTGAAAACCCCTTGAAATGCCTCCAAAAACACCAAGAACACCTAGGGTTTGAGAGAGAGGAAGAGGGGCTAGGGTTTCTTGGGAGTTCAGATGAGAAATGAGAGTTTTCGGGTGAGGGAAGTATATATAAGTCAATGAAAACCCGACCCGAAACCAAGCAAACCCGACCCGAAAACACCCAGAAAATCGTCGATAAGTCGACTCATGATATGTCATGAGTCGACTCATGACTCATGGGTCGACTCATAAATTATGAGTCGACTCAGCAGAAAGAAAAAGGGAACAGGACTCGATATCATGAGTCGACTTATGACAGGCGCAAGTCGACTCAACCTGATCAGTCGACTCATGACATGCTATGAGTCGACTCATGAACAAAAATCTGCATACATTGATTTCTTTTGCACACGATTTGCAAACTTGCAACTCATCCTCATACCTGAGGCATATACACATGCTCATAAGCTCAAATATCATTTTCCATGCGTGACCATGCAACAAAGATATTTATAATATATATTAAATATCTTTGTTCACTCATATTCACACTTGCAAGTTGCCAAAATCAACGGGGTCTTACATTCAGGTAGACAGCTGACTCGGTAGACAGCTGACAGGTGTCGACCGCTGGTGAAGATGGGTCATCCAAGTGGATAGTGCAAAGCGACAGCAGCTGCTCGGTGCTGACAAACTCTGATGAGTTATAAAGACTTTTGGGGCTAGAGCAATGATGATTTCTAATCGTGCATTTAATGTAATGGTGATTGACTATTGGTGGGGGATCGAGGATGAGCTCCTTTCAACTCTGCCTGGCGAGAAGGGATGATTTGGGTTGGCTATTGAGAAGGGACGACGCCTTGTGAGAAGGGCGAGAAAGTATTGCCTTTTTAGTTAGCCTTGAGAGTTATCGGCTGAGATAGTAGGTTGAGTGTGAAAGCTTATAGGTGTTTGTGGTGAAAATTGTCGTTTCTATTATTGTTAAACCTGTTACATTGTTTATTGATTACAAGTTCAAACTAAAAGAAAAGTCGATCTTTTTATAAGATCTTCTTACAATAAAAAAGTAAAAATTATAACTTTATCCAATAAAACGCAGCAGTAGTTTATCTTTTGTTGCTTTCGAGATCTTTGCCTGTGTTCGGGGACCTATAGGTAATTTTTAATGCCTACAGATACCCTCTCCAAAGTGTTTCAGTCTCGTTTCTTTTATAGAAGAGCCTGAAATACTTTGGATGTGATAAGCCTAACCTTCAGTCGGTGTGACAGGACCTGTAATTAGCTTCAGCTCTTGACTTCTTTAGTCTTCAATCTACTCAATATTTTGTCGAATAGATGGAGTTATTTCGGTGTTGCGTTTATCGCCTGATCGCTATTGAAGTCTTGAACTGAAATTGGTATGTAAATTTCTAAACTTAGCTCATGTTATTGAGTTGATTTTGAACTGATCACCCTCATTGAGAATTCATATATGAATGTGATTGAACTCCTTAGAATCATCCTTTGACCCAGAATTTTTTCTTTAGCCTTATTTTAGTGAAATTATCGATGCGTTGACCAACATCGGCCTTTACTGTAATGCATTGACCGGCATTAACACAGTTTATACTCGTACTTTTACTGGAGTCTACACATAATTTAAGCTCTTAAGGTGTTAGAGCGTGGTGGTCCCAGATGTTGAGGTTGCAGGACCAACTATTAAAGCTGATTCATCTGCATGTATAGATCTTATTCTGAGGTTGTTGGATGCTCAAGTTATGAGACCAACTAATAAAGCTGGTACGTCAATGACTCTTGCATTTATAGGATTTTTGGCAAACTCTCAGCCATCAACGGGTTTGATGAACCTTTACTAATTACCGTTTGGCAAACTCTCAGCCATCAACGGGTTTGATGAACCTTTACTAATTACCGTTTGAGTCAGGCTAGCATGTAGATTGTTTAAGTCCGTTCCGCATGTAACATTATGCTAAAAGAGTTAACTCTTTTAGTGCTACGATATTAAATACATAGACTTCGTCTTTCTTACGAGAATAGACTACCCGGCAACGCGTGTTAGACGTTAACTTATCCCTTCTTAGGATTCAGGATAAAAGTCCCCAAACTAGTATTCAGATGTCTTTTTCACTTGATAAAAGACTAAACTGGCAACGCGTGTTAGGCGTTGACTTATCTCTACTTAGGATTCGAGATAAAATTTTCCATGCGTGTAAGGCACAGATTATGGTGTTATTAATAACAACCTATCATAATATCGAATATGTGGGCTTTTGTCCTTTTTACGGTAAAAGACTAACCGGCAACACGTGTTAGGCGTTGACTTATCCCTTCTTAGGCTTCAAGACAAAATTGCCTAGACTTGGATTCTAGTGTCTTCTTCACTCGGAGAAAAACTAAACCGGTAACGCGTGTTACGTATTGATTTATCCCTACTTAGGATTCGAGATAAAATTCCTCATGCTTGTAAAGCACGGATTTTAGGAGTTATGAAAAAAACAGTGTCTTCTCTTGGGGAAAAGACGAACCTGATGTTAGAGAGGAAGAATTTTATATTCTCTCTCCATTTGCAAATGACACTTAAAGTGGGATCTCCACTTTAAGAATCTGGAAAAGTAAAACTAAGAGTGGGATCTCCACTCCAAGAACCGAAAAGATTTGGATAATTCTAACTGTCGGAATGTTTGATTACCGAACTAAAGGTGTGTTTCTCGTTTATCGAGAGTGAATTATAATTCTAGCTCTAAATGTAGGAACGTTTGACCAAGTGGGAGTTTAAGACAACCCTAACTATAGGAAGGTTTGATCACTCGATTTGAAAGTGGACCTCTCGTTCATAGAAGGAATCAAGAGGGGATTTTAGCTTTAGCCCTAACTGTAGAAAGGTTTGACCGAGTGGGAGGTTTGAGATGATCCTAACTATAAGAAGGTTTGATCGCTCGATTTGAAAGTGGACCTCTCGTTCATGGAAAAAATCAAAAGGAGATTTTGGTTGTGACCCTAACTATGAGAATGTTTGACTAAGTAGGAATGGAGTAGCAACCCTAACTATTTTAAAGGTATAGTCTCTCGATTTGGAAGTAGACCTCTCGTTCATGGAAGAAATCAAGAGGAGATTTTGGTTGTGGCCCAAGCTATAGGAAAGTTTGACCAAGTGGGAATGGAGGAACATTCCTAACTGTTTTAAAGGTATAGTCCCTCGGTTTGGAAGTGGCCTCTCATTCGTGGAAGGAATCGAGAAGAGATTTTGGTTGTGGTCCTAACTGTAGGAAGGTTTGATTGAGCTGAATCAATAAGAGTGACTTTGGGATAATCTTTAGGATACCGAGACCCTCTGAACTTTGCTTGGTCAAACTCGTACTCGACCTCTTCGTTAACCGGGATGATAATCTTTGGCTGCGACACTACAGCTTCAGCAGAGAAGCTATTGGCTCCCACTGTAGTCGCCAGTTTGTTTGCGGTGAAAGTTATCATTTACATTGCTGTTAAACATATTACACCATTTATCGATTACAAGTTCAAACGGAAAGAAAAGTCGATCTTTTTATAAGATCTTCTTACAATGAAAAAGTGAAAATTATAACTTTATCCAACAAAACGCAGTAGTAGTTTATCTCATGTTGCTTTGCATGAGATCTTTGCCTGTGTTCAGGGACATATAGGTAATTTTTAATGCCTACAATAGGCTCGATCTGATAGGTAGGTCCAGAAGTACTACCTTTCAAGTCGACCCTGTAAGTTGTCGACTTATTGAGTCAGTCGCAGAGGCGGTTTGAGTCGTTTAGGCACTAATCAAGTCTGATCTGGCGTGGAGTGGGATGCGTGTTGACAACTTAAGAAAGATTAACACTTAGTTATTTGCAAGCTATAACAGATTCTTTGATTTGTCTGTTAATTTTAAATTAATTCTCAACTTAGATTGGAGAAGATTTGAAAGAGGAGGTTAAGTTTATTTTTCATCAAGAAGATAAATTTTCTTCACTTTCATAAATTAGTTTTGGCAATTTTAAGTTAATTAAAAAAAATCTTGCTAAGCCTAATAAAATCCATCACTAATTTAGAAAAAAATATTAAATAAGATAAAAATGTAAAAAATATTTTTTTCACATTTACTTTCTTTATCTTAAATAAAAAAAAAGTTTAGAAACAATTTTTTAAGGTATACAATTATAGATTGCTTTTATTTTATTAAGGTTGCATTTTGCATTCATATAGTTGACAGGAATCACAAATTAAATTTGGACCCTTGATTTATCACATACAAAATATCTTTAAGGGCATAAAACTCAAACCAAGATAAAGTAAGGGAGGTCATCACCCTTATCTTGGCACGGAAATCATTAAATTCCTCACTATAAAAACTCAAGCCTTTAAAATTTATTAGACATTGGCTCTAAGGATTCGATCTCAATAGGAAACAAGGGTAGGAAACAATAGTTTTAAGGGAGTGTGAACCTATTCTATCTTCATTTAATTTAGTTGGTGTTTAACAAAAGAGTTTATAATGGCGAAAGCACTTATAAGAAAGGAGATTACTCAATTGATCCCTAAATTACGCTCAAGAAAAAACCCCTCTAGATTTTCTCTTATATGGCGATCTAGTTAAGTGAATTGGGATATGGTATAGTATGAAGGAACTTTCGATTAGGAGCTAGTCTAGTGGAGTTTAGGCTTCACTCTAGACATTAGAAAAGTAGTTAAGTTGTTTGCCTTTCGCTTTGTTTAGTAAGGATTTTCTCTTTTCATTCTTTTTAAAAATCCTTTTAGATTATTTTACCTTGAAATTTTTTTTTAGATTTTTTTCTTAGATTTTATAAAAAAAATGCAAAAAATGTTTTCTTTGATTTATTCAAGTTTGGATTAGGGATAGTACAAATATTTTGTTCGTGTTGAAGTTGAATCAAAATAAATGGCTAACCCTAATCTATCTGTCTTCAAAATATGTGCTATCTATTATGAATGCAATCTTGTCCTGCATTAGACTTTTAGATGTTTAATGGTGTTAATTATGAGGTTAAACCTCATTTCATAAACATACCTCCTAATTTTCTGAGGAAATAAGTCTGAAAATGCTTACATATTTATATTTAAGTTTAAGAAAGTCTGTTTTATGATAAAAATTAAGAGTTATTAGAGGATACAATTAAGCTTAAATTAATCATTTTGCTCTAAATGATATGGCTAAGAAATGGTTGTATGGCTTGCCTATGAATTCTATCTTCACTTAGGATAAATTTGTTATTGTTTTTCAAAAAAAATCTTCCAAATTTCATAAAATGGTAAAGCTTAGGAGCGACATATCCTGGAGAACTATTTTAAAGGTATTTTGTTCATCCAATATCATCATCATGGTTTTAAAAAGTGGCATTTAAGCTAAATTATCTATGAAGAATTGGATTATTCTTCAAAAACATCTTAGAATTTATGTTATGGAAAAGGACGCTGATGAAGCCTAAAAACTTTTAGAGAATTTGTCTGAGAAAACCATGCAATGTGAATAATGAGATGAAAGAGAAACTTTATTTGTTCTCATATCCAATTTTAGTAAGCTAACCATAAAATCAAAAGCTAAGATGACCACAATCCTACATTATTAGAAGTTTTGGAATCCAAGGATCAAGCTCCTACTTACATAAATCAAATTTCTTTTCCAGAATGTCATAATTGCATGTCTCCAACTCATATTTCTGAAGAATGTCCTCTTTTAAGAAACAATTTATCAATCAACCAAATGAACAGCATTCCAGCATTCCAAGATCATTTCTCTACAACCTACAATCTAGTTTGTAAAAATAATCCTAACTTCTCTTGGAATCAGGAAATGTTCTTAAGAAATCCAAACTTCAATCATTCTCATGCATGATAACTTCCTAGAGGAAACACAAGTCTATTCAATGCTCACAAAATTTTTCACAATCCACAACCCAATCTTGTGTAGCAAATCAGCCTACTCAAAATCAATTTTTTATTTCTGCTCCATTGGAATCCAACAGTGATCATAAGAAATAGTTTAATGTCCTAGAGAAGGGTCAAGTAGCCTTGATGAAAGCTTCCACACAAACTACTAACATATTGACTCAATAGTCCAACATGTTAAATTCATTTATGCAAACCACAGGACAACTATTGAACTCAAGCACTCAAACATAGCTAGACGGGAAGCCTAACTGGACAATTAGCTAGTGCTATGAGTGACAGAGAAAAAGAAACATTTTCGATTCAACATGTTATCAATCCTAAGGAATCTAGCTTAGGTCAATCCAATCTAGCCCATGTTTGCGTCGGGAATAAGTTTTATTGCAGCTTCCATTACAATATTTTATTGTTACAATGGAAACAAAAGAATAAGCCTTACACTTGTAAAACTTCTCTCTACAAAGAAAACAAAAATTGAGATATTCCGTAGAAACACACGCAGAAACTATTTATTAGTGTAGGATGGTACAACCGATATATCTTTAGGTCTGGTAAGTTATAAAAGTTATCAACTAAAGAGATTGGGTATCTGATTAATATCTCCTCATATGGTATGTACAGGATATGATACAATCAAATTAATTATCTACAATTAGACAAACCGCTATAAAACTAAGTTGAGTTAGGCTGTGGTCATAGTAAGCAAACTAATTAGTTCAGTTGTTATAGAACTTTGCCACTATATAAGCTTTTAACTCAGGCTATGGGCTATGACCGTGTCTATGGTGAGTGCGGACACCCCACACTTTAGCAAGGTAAAGTACGTACCTAGCTGAGTGAGTGAGCTTGCTGTCATGATATTGTTTGGTTAGCCCAAATAAAAATTTTGGGTTTTATGCGTAACAACTATTGCATCATATTCATTGATGATCAATCATGTTTTATTCAACTTTATCTAATGAGAAACAAATCTGATGCCTTTAAAATCTGTAAAAATTTTGTCACCATGATTTCCACAATTCTCCTAAAATATCAAAACCATAGGCTCTAATTCAGCAACATGTCTTGCCACACTTTACTGAATTCCTAACCCCTCAATATATCCTTGCCTAATTCTCTTTTCCATACCCTCATTAACAAAACGAAACCACTGAAAAGACAACATTAACACCTCCTAGAAACTATCTGATCTTGTTCAATTCTGGACAGAGGCCTTTCTCACAAATGTCTACCTCATAAACCATACTCCCTCCTCCAATCTCAAAGGCCTTATATCCTTCCAACAATTACACCACTCAACACCAAATTACTCTTACTTTCGGGTTTTTAGATGCACATGCGATGTTCAAATTCCACCCTTAGAGCACAAAAAACTTTTCTCCCACTCTCATGTGTTTCTACCTTGGCTATAGTCTTTATCATAGGGGTTTTTGTTGCTATGACCCCTGGTATTAATCATCTCTATATTTCTCCACATATGACCTTCTTCGAATATCTTTCCTACTATGTTTTGCTATCTTCACCCGTACCTTTCCCAGCATCCACCCCTACAGATCTTACTAGCCATTACAACGCCACCTACTCTTGTTGTGATACTTTCCAACTTGGAGTTAAGTTCAAATGATAGTTTTGTTGGGTACCAACTCAAACTCCAAGTCAGATGCGGGTTTGAAGATTAGGCCCAATCCTAGTAGTTTTCTTAGAGGCCAAGTTAACTTAGAGGGCAAGTCAGGGGTGTATTTAAATAATGCATCATATTCTAGGATTTTAGAGTAGAGAGAATGAGAGAGACAATATTCTTGTAATCATGGTATTAGAGGGTGTAACCGGGTTTAAGGGTATTGTGAGAGATAGTTTGGCAGTATTTGTCTGCACAAAAAATTATAATTTGGAGGTGATAGTGGATTGATTTTGATCCCGTGATTTTATTCTGTTGAGGGTTTTCTATGTTAAATCTTGTGTGATTATATTTGCTGTGTTTGGTAGTTTTTGGGGTTTTTGTGAGATCTAAAAATCCCAACAAGTGGTATCAGAGCGGAGTTCAACAGTTCGTGGAGGCTTGACCAATGTACGATTGGTGAAGGTGTCAGCGGTCGAAGCATGGTGATCGACATCTGAGGGAAAAATCTATTGTAGCAAGGAATAATGCAGCGACAGTGGGAACACTGTTCACATGGGTGAGGGTTTGCTTACAAACTTTTAAATCAAATCCGATGATGCAGATTGATTTGTCTTTTGATCGAGGATTTGGAGGTGGATTTTGATGATCCAGGAGTCGTTCCTAGGGTTTTTCGACATGCTGAGTTCGTTTTTGATATCAGTTTTATCAAATTCAATCTCTACAGTGATTGGTTTGAGTTTTGATTGTGGTTAAATGATAATAACTTCTTCGGATCCGAAGTTTGATATTTTGCTAATTAACGGTAAGACAAATTTTGTAGTATGGCAGTGCATGGTTTATGATATTTTTGTGTAGTAGGATGTTGATCAAGCTTTGGAAGAGAAGAAACCTGAAGTATTGAAGGATGTTGAATGGAGTTTCATACAAAAGAGGGCGGTTAGCATAATTCGTTTGGCACTCGCCTCCGAGATCAAGTATAATGTTATGCAAGAGACCACACCAAGAGGGCTGTGGGAAAGGCTCAAGGGGATTTATGCGTCAAAGTCGATGACCAACCGATTGTGTTTGAGGATGAAACTTTATTCGTTAAAGATGGAAGAAGGTACTATAATTCAAGATCACATTAATATCTTTAATCAGCTAGTTTGCCAACTTATAAATATTAACGAGTAGATTAAAGAAGAAGAGCAAGAACTACTCCTATTATCTTCCTTGCCGAAGTCGTACAAACCGTTAGTTCAGACGATAATTGTAGGGAAGCTGACTTTAAAGTTCGACGATGTGATAACATTGCTACATGAGAATGAAGAATGATGGAAAAGGAAAGCGCATCTAATGGTGGTGAGAGTGCACTAGCTTTTGAAGGTTCTAATTAAGGGAGGAATAAGGAGAGATGTGACAGTTATCGATGAAGGTCAAAATCTCGGGCCTGAGCCGATAGTGAAAGGGAGTGCTATTATTACGGAGAGAAGGGTCACATTCAGTTCATATGTTCCCAGATGCGAGATGATTTGAAGAGTATTAGGCAGATGAAGCTTTAAGAAAATGGGAAGAAGGCGAACTTCTCGATGGTTGTGTGTAATGAAGATGTGGTGTTGTTGATGTAGATTACAAGTACTGATGTGAGTAACACTTAGGTGTTAGATTCTACAGCCTTTATGCACGTTTGCAATAACAAAATTTATTTTGACACATTAAAGACAGATGAAGAATTTGATGACATGATTGTTAGAAACAACGAGAAGATGAAGGTTTAAGGTTTTGGAAGTGTTCGCCTCATGCTTCACACTGGGAAGGTCAGAATTCTCCATCATGTGAGATATGTGTCGTCATGTGGTGCTAAGTTAATTTTGTTAGGTGAGATGGCATCGCATGTGTATAATTATGTGGGTGAAGGAGAGCGGTGCAAAGTGTATAAATATGATGCTTTAATTTTACGAGGGAGGAAGAATAACAACCATATTTGCTATTTAGATAGGCGATCTGTTAATGGTGTAAATAACTCTTCTCAGACTCTTATCCACAGGGGAGAGGTGAAGAACAAAAAGAAGAGAGTGAGTTTTCTAAAGCCGTTGAGATACTTGGAGATTTTTGTCGAGGGAGGATATGTTGGGTACCAACTCAAACTCCAAGTTGGATGCGGGTTTGAAGGTTAGGCCAAATCCTAGTAGTTTTCTTAGAGACCAAGTTAACTTGGTGGGCAAGTCAGGGGTGTCTTTAAATAAGGCGTCATATTCTAGGGCTTCAGAGTAGAGAGAATGAGAGAGATAATATTCTTGTTGTCAGGGTTTTAGAGGGTGTAACCGAGTTCAAGGATATTATGAGAGAGAGGGTTTGACAGTCTTTGTCCATGCAAAAGATAAAATTAAAGGGGGGTGAATAGGATAATTGCTAATCTAATCTGATTTAGATGCCAAATATAAAAACTTATAAATGATATCCTAGCAATATGATATACAATAAGATTATGCAAGGATAAACAAGAGACAATAGGTGATAAACAATGAGATAATATGCGATATAAGAATAGGCATAAGAATAACACACCAACGCCAAAACACAAACACGCAATATGATCATGGAGTTCGGTTTAACACTCGACCTACGTCTCTGTTCCTCACCTCGAGAAGATCTCCACTATATCACAAATACTACACAATAACGGTTTTCAAAGATCACCGATAACCTTTACAATACACACGTTGTTAATCCCTCAAGCCACACTCCTCTAAGTGTTGGACTACCCGTGTTACCTTCCTCAAGTATTTGGATTTACAACCTCTCCCTAGGCTTTACTACCAACCCACTCCTCTTGGAATTAACCACATTCTCTTTTCAATCACTCCTCTAAGTGTTCTTGTGTGTTACAATATGTTCAACAAATAAGTGCCAATAAATGATTTGTTCTCTAAGACAAATGAGAACGAATTGAAAGCTCACTCTCAATGAAACACTCTCACAACCAAATATACTAAATGTGAAATACTTAAGCTCAAATGGATGTGTGTGTAAACAATGAGTAAAACTAAATTAAACTCAAATTAATCTAGCACATATATATGAGAATCAAAATGAAAATAAGCTAGATAATGAGTTTAATAAAACTTTTCTAAACAAAGAGAGATGAAGATTTGAGGTTAAACTCCTCAAAGATGAAATTGAAGTCCTTCTCTTTGTGAAACTCTCTTCACATAAACTGTTTGTTGAAAAATTTATAATAAGAAAATTAAAGAATTGAATTTGATTTATTCTTTCTAACTGCTTAGAAAAAGAATGTTTACAACTCTCTCAATCTCGATTACAATTTAAATTCCTGATTACAAAAGAGAATAAGATCGGCGGAGATCTTCCCCTTTGTTTAATTCTGGGTTCTTCACGGTGGTGATGGAATGCCTTCCTCAAATTCTCGTGTCAAGTTTGCTTTCCGTTGATGATCCGAATGTCTTGTTTCACTAGAACTTGATTGATTCCTCTTGATTGATATTGAGGATAACTTGCACGGCAAGTTTGAAAATAACTCTTAACAAGTTTAAGAACTCAGAGCGAGTTTAAACTCTGTAACAGAGTTGATTTGAATCGAAAATTGGTTTTTAAGACAAGTACCAAGCTCCAAGACCTTTGTTGCCAAGGACGCTCCAAGATGATCTGCTCAAGAGATTGTCGATCTCTCCTTTTGTGATCTTTTTTATGCAAAAAGTCGATCCCTAAACTCAATTGCGTTTCTAGTATTTATAGGGGATTAAGGGGTGTAATCGCCCTGTTAATCTGCTCCTTAATAGGGGCTTAATTGCCCTATTAATCGGGTGTAACAGCCCCTTAAACCGCTCCCCAAATCGTAGGGAAAACGGTTTTGAAACCGTTAAGTTCGTGCTTTGAATGAGTCAAATGCCAGTCTGGGCGTTCTGATAATGAACTCTATATTCTGGAGTTGGAACGTAGAGTTGAGGACTACGTTTAGGCTGAAATGCAGTGGTCGCACTACTTTTTGAACTAGGAATGCAATAGTGAGCCATGTGTTTTGAGTCTGGAACGCGGCCACGAACCCTACATTTTGAATCTAGAATGCGACCATGAGCCCTACATTTTGATTATGGAATGCAGAGGCGAGCCTCAGGCGGGCTTGGCAAGCTTCAGGCTAAGTCTAATGTTCAGGTGAAGTCCAGTCTTGTAGATAGACTTCAGAACATAACTTGCTGCGAAGAACAGGTTATAACTTTCAAACCGTAAGTCGGAATCGGACAAATTATATATGAAAATCGACTATCTCGACAAGACGGAACCAACCAAGCCTATCCCATAGGGTTCGGTTTGCTCCTGTCCATTTTGCTAAATTCCTTATGGTTTGAGAGATATCTGCGTTTTGATTTAAAGAGACCATCAATTTGTAGTCTTTTTTGTTAGAGCGTTGCAAAGATCGTCATCTTGTAACATTCATCTTGGATCCTTGAAAATGTGAGAGTCATCAGATTGTAACTTCTGATGTTAACTGTGAAGGCTATTAAATTAGAGCTTTTATTGGTTGTAGTGAAGGTTGTCAGATTATAATATTTATCGATCTATGTGAAAGTCTTCAAATTATAGTCTTCTGAAAGCCGTCAAATTGTAACTTTTATCATCGATGTTTTGATGGAGATAAGTTATCTGCAGTAATTTTTAGACAACCTACATAAACAAACACTTGATTTTTCTCAAAAACTTGCAGCAAAACAGCCCAATAAACTTCTTTAGAACAAATAAGGCTTGAGGGCTTTTCATAGCCTCTCAAATAACTAAAAAACAGAAACTAGCCGTTACAAGAAAATGACCGTTGATCAGTTTATTGATCGTCTTGATCGGTCGATTGATCATCTTGATCGGTCGACTGATTTGTCTATAAAATACAGACTATAAAAACTTCTCTGGTCGGTTGACCAGTTTCTTCAGTCGGTCGACTGATAACATGCACAACATTTATACACATGAAAATAAACATGTTAGAAGAGAAAATTTTAAAATATTATTTCCCATTTGTGAAAACTCATCATTTTGCAAATACGGTCAAAAATACGAAATTGCTAAAACACTTGATTTTGATGAAATTCTTTTAAACAAGTTTTAAGATTCATTTTAATGGATTTATAGACTTTGGAAAAGATGTAAAACTGTATCATAAAGTCAATAAAGCAAAAATGCTTATAATGTGATAAATCAAAAAGTGTGTGTGTATAATTTGAGCTTCAAGTATTAAACACATAAAGTATAAAACTAAAACTAATAAACACTGTACCAAGCTAATGATATTCATGAAGCTCGATCTTAGTAGTGGGATGAAGCACGATAGTGAGTCTTGACTTGAATGCGCAAAGCTTCATTTCGATTTTCACAAACCTCCAAGATATCGACGTTAAGGCGCAAATCCTTCCAACCTCTGACCTGGATGCATATTGAAAGAAAACACAAATACTAGAAAACATCATTAGAAATTATTTGTTAATCATCAAAACTAGATTAGATAATAGGCTCATAAACATGAGACCTAACAATCTCCTACTTTTTGATGATGACAAACAATCTACACAAGAAATATAAAAATATGAAATACACATACTTTAACTAATAGTAAACAAAAAGAAAATGAGATACTCATAATTCACTTGTTTCTCCACCTTTGTCAACATCAAAATGGGGAATCTAATAAGAAGAAAGAGCAATAGGCTCCCCCTACATATAAGCACGAGTGAGTATAAATAAGATGGGAAATGCTCCACCTATCAAAATGCCTCAGAGCATATATCAATTTGAAAATTTTAGGCAATTATACACAGATATATGTCATCATGTGCATCACAACACACAACAATATATGAGCAAATCACATACTAAACACAAATCACACTTAAGGTTAACTAAAGAGCGCACAGATATATATATGTCACCATGAAGTGTTCACAAGAGTCTAAAAACATACCAAATGAAAGACACTCAAAAATACATAGTTTCAAAACAAACTAAAAAGGCAAACACATAGTTCAAAATCGAATACAAAAGTCCAAGTCATCGAGAATTTTTTATTCAAGAATGGGATGGCCCGAAACCTGGAGATGGAGGCCTTTGCTCTAGATAATGGTGCATGTACATGTTCAACAATTGTTGTTGCACCCTCAACATATCTGTTTGTATCAAAAGTTGCTTTCTACATTGTATAACTCATTAGAACTTTGGTCGTTACAATAAGATCGAAAGATTGGTCTTTTTATAAGACCCTTTACACAATAAAAGAAATAAAAGATACAACTCTATCAAACGAACACAAGAAGATCGTTTATCGGTCTTCTGCTTGTGTGGGATCTTTGCCTGTGCTGGGGATGGCAAAATCCGTGGACCGTCTTAGATCTGGATCTGGTTGATGGAAAATTCGGTAGAGCTTCACCTTCGTCAAGAAAGTATTTGATTTGAAGCGCTGAGATCGACCAAGCGAAATCAGTACTCTTCTCGAGATTAAGACCAAGTCTAATCTCAAGGAACGGTAGGATCGAGCTTCAGATCCTTCGAAAAGCTCCTTCTTTATGCTAGAGTTCGTCGGGATCTCGCTAACCCTTACTGTATATTCGTAGTTCCACTATCCAATTCGGCACTGTTTCGCCCTCTTGATGTCTGCCCTTGTGAAAGGAGGCCCTAGGTTTGTATTTATAGGGCTCCGGATGCAGGTATGTGGATAAGAATGATGGATTCCTCCTTATCTTCAGTTAATAACTGATTAACCATGTTTAGGGATAGGATTTAGGCAGTTAGGAACCTCTGGAACTGAGAAGATCTCGTGAAAACCCATCAAAACTGTTAAAACACGTTTTCGGGTCAAAACTGCGTGAAACGTCCCGCCGACCTGTGGGGGGCGTGGGTCGGCATGGCCCGACCCGCGCGGATGCGGGGGTTTGGTGTTTTTGCTGAGTTCTTTGGTGTTTTTTGGTTTTCCGGGACTTGTAGTTTCTCCAGTTTCGCGTATTTGGCTGACTTGTTGACTTGCACGCTTTGTTGCGGGACTGACCATCGAACGCATGTTGGTTGACATACGCACATTGGTTGACATGTGCGTGTTGATTGATGCGCGCGTATTGACCGACGCGCACGAACTGATTGACGCGCACGTGTTGACTGACACGCGCGAACTGATTGATGCGCACGTGTTGACCGACGCGCGTGAGCTGATTGACGAGCACGCACTGACCAACGCGCACGAATTGATTGACACGCGCGTGTTTACTGGCGCGCGCGAACTGATTAACGAGCGTGTGTTGACCGACATGCGCGAACTGATTGGCGCACGCGTGTTGACCGACGCACACGAACTGATTGACGTGCACGTGTTGACCGACGCGCGCGAGCTGATTGACGAGCGTGTGTTGACCGACGCGCGTGAACTGATTGACGCGCGCGAGCTGATTGACACGCGCAGGCTACTTGGTTCGTCGTTTCTCTTCATGCACTTGTCGACGATAGATAATCCTCTTAGACTAGGATAACGATGTTCGTTGTCTTCTCTCCGTCTCGAGCTGTGTACGGACACCTATATGCATTTTTAGACGCCTACAGATACCCCCTCCAAAGCATTTCATACTTATTTCTTTTATAGAAGAGTCTGGAAGGCTTTGGATAAGATAGGCCTTTTCCTCAATTTCGTAAAGAGACCTATGAACTGCTTCAATTCTTGACTTCTTCAGCCTTCAGTCTATTCAGTGTTTTGTCGAATAGATGAAGTTCTTTCGGCACTGTGTTTAGCATCTGACCGTTGTCGAAATCTTGAATTGAAGTTGGTGTGTAAGTTTCTAAACTTAGCTTGTGTCATTGAGTTTACTTTGAACTGATCATCTTCGTCGGAAATTCATATATGAATCCGATTGAACTACCTAAAATCATCGTTTGCCTTATTTTGGCGAGATTGCTGATGCGTTGACCGGCATCGATCTTTACTATAACGTGTTGACCGGCATCGATCTTTACTGTAACGTGTTGATCGGTATTAACACAGTTTATACTCGTACGTTTGCTGGAGTCTACATAGTTTAAGCTCTTAAGACATTGGAGCATGGCGGTCCCAAATTCTAAACTGCAGGACCAACTATTAAAGTTGTTTCGTCTGTAGATATGGATCTTATCCCGAAGACGTTGGATGCTCAATTCACGAGACCAACTAATGAAGTTGATGCGTTAATACCCCGTATTTATAGAATTTTTAGCAAATTCTCAGCCATCAACGGGTTTTATTAGCCTTTACCGACTACCGTTTGAGTCAGGCTAGCATGCAGATTGTTTAAATTCGTTCTGCACGTAACGTTGTGCTAAAAGAGTTAACTCTTTTAGTGCTACGATATTGAATACGTAGACTTCGTCTTTCTCCTATGAAAAGACTAAACAGCAACGTGTATCAAACGTAGACTTAGGATTTTTGGCAAATCCTTAGCCTTCAACGGATTTGACATACCTTTACCGATTACCGTTTGAATCGGGCTTGCATGCGGATTGTTTAAGTCCGTTCCGCATGTGACGTTGTGCTAAAAGAGTTAACTCTCTTAGTGCTACGATATTGAATACGTAGACTTCGTCTTTCTTACGGGAATAGACTACCCGACAACGTGTGTTAGACGCTGACTTATCCCTACTTAGGATTCGGGATAAACTTCCCCAAACTAGATTCTGGTGTCTTTTTTAATTGGTAAAAGACTAAATCGGCAACGCGTATTAGGCGTTGACTTATCCCTATTTATGCATCAGGATAAAATTCCACGTGCGTGTGAAGCACGGATTTTGGCGTTATGAATAATAACCTACCACAATGTCGAATATGTGGGCTTTTGTTCTTTTTACAGTTAAGAACTAACCGGCAACAAGTGTTAGGCATTGACTTATCCCTGTTCAAGATTCGTGATAAAATTTCTCATGCATAAAAGGCTTGGATTTTTGTTGCTATGATACTGAATACGTAGATTCGGTTGTTTTTATGGGAACGAACCACCCAGCAGCGCAGGTTAAGCGCTGACCTATCCCTACTTAAGCTTCGGGATGAAATTCCCCACGCGTGTAAGACGCGGATTTTGGAGTTGAAGGATGGTGTCTTCTCTTAGGGCAAAGACGAACACAAAATGGGAGAAGAAGAATTTTATATTCTATCTTCCAAAACCAAAGAGGAAGAATTTTATATTCTATCTCCAGTTGCCAAGGAAACTCGAAGTGGGATCTCCACCCTAAGAATCAAGAAAAGTGAAAGTAGGAGTGGGATCTCCACTCTGAGAATCAAAAAGATTCAAGTAATCCTAACTTTTATAGGATTGGTTGCTTAATCCAAAACAAGAATTCCTCATTTATTAAGATGAAATTCCGATTTTGATCCTAACTTTTATAGGTTTGGCCAAAATAAAAATTTGAGATGATCCTAACTGTTTAAAGGTTTGATCATTCAATTTATGGACCTCTCGTTCATGGAAGGAATCGAGAGGGGATTTTGGTTGTGGTCCTAACTATTTAAAGGTCTGACCAAGATGGAAATTTGAGATGATCCTAACTATTTAAAGGTTTGATCGTTCAATTTGTGGACCTCTCGTTCATAGAAAGAATCGAGAGGGGATTTTGGTTGTGGCCCTAACTATTTAAAGGTTTGACCAAGATAGAGTGGGAGTGCAAATCGCAATGGGAGTGTTGATTCGTACAAATCTCTCAAAGGGGGTTCCTAGTGTTAAATAACAAATACTTATTATAGAGGGGTTTAACAATTGTCAATGATCATGAGATTAAAATTCCGAGTATTCTGTCCAGACTCAAACAATGGGAGTGTTAAGTACACAGATATAGCAAGGGTTTGAGTGGATTCAACCGAAAGGAATTTTGATGGTCCCATCGTCAGTTAGTCTAATCGGTGGGGGATTTTTGTGATGGAAGACTATGAATCGTCAACAAAAGAGTGTTCAGAAATCATAGTAGGGATATAATATTTATCACTTTGTTTGTAATGATCAGGTTATCCCTAAGAAAATTACATGTAGCATTCTTTCGGGAACTTCCCGTTACATGAATCATCACCACCAGCTTCCTTTGTGGAACTGGGTCTGACTTTGTACTCAGTTACAAGACCGAGTTATCCTTAAGAATATTACGTATAAAAATTCTCCAGGAACTTCTCGTCAATAGTAGGAAACAGTTTAGACTTATATACCTATTGGAGTATCGAGGTGTAGTTTATACTCGTATACTCTTCGGAGTAGTGCGCCGTCATTTGGCTTATTCTAGTTTTACGGCGCCAGATTCGATTAAAGCTTGAATATTATTCTTTAGACCGAAAAAAACCTCAATAGGATAGAGAACCCTTCTGTGATATGCATAGTAGTTTGGGTCCATAATCCTCTTAGCTCCCTCCTGATCTTTAATAGGTGGTAGCTCAATCTCACCGTTATTCAGGAGGTACTCGAAAATATCCGGAACTTCCTCATCCTTGAAAGAGTACTCTTTTAGAGTCTCGGATCTAAAGTCTTTTGCTATCTTCAGGGTTATTATTGTGACATCTGATTAACATCAACAATTGCTATAGGTGCCTTCCCTTTATCCCGGGAGACGAAGCTTGAGTTCGGAGGATTAGCCATCAGTTGGCTTCTCTAGGCTTGCTTCCTTCTGAGGAAGCGTTCGGCCCGCTCTTCGTGCACTTTCAACTCTTTCTAGGAGTTGGAGGGTGCTACTCCTATAACTTCTAATACATCCAAAGAGACGTTGTTGTGACAGGTTTGGAGGATGAAGTCCTCTTGTTGGCCTTCTTGTTTTGATGATGTTTAACAAACAATTTACAACTAATGTTGTTTGTCTAGTATTTGTGTTTTCTTATTTATTGTAGACAAACAACGTCGTTGGAGGATGGATGGAATAGAGCTTCAACGATCATATCCAAAGGAGGTTGGCGGAATGTCGGTGAAGCCTTGCAATTCAAGTTAAAGATCAAGTTCAAGCTTCATCCGCATGTGTACCAAGTTGAGCTACAATGAAGATCAAGATCAAGCTTGGGTAATGTAGTTTAGGTTTTATATTATGTGTGTTAAATACGTTAAGCTCAATATCTATACACACACATTTATTGGTTTCTTCGTATATATATATAGTAATATATATATATATACATAAGTTTTGGTTTCTATGCATATATATAGTTATATATATATACATACATAGTTTTGAGTTTTTATGTTTATATGCCCATATATGATTTCACCTTTAACAAGCTTATATTTAATGAAATCATACTTAGTGTTTTGAATATATTGCATAGAATATGCAATCTTATGAAAATATTGTATTTCTAAGTTATAGACTTCATAACAATATGTTATATCTTTTATCAAGTCTATACAATCATTTCATAAGGTTTCAAAATGTTGTTTGAGTCAAAATATCAAAATATCAATTTCCAGGTTTTCATGCTTTTGAACATATTTACAAAATGATGATATTTTTCATTTGGGAAGTCCTTTTTCGAAACCAGTCATTGTAGCATGTTTATTATCATGTCTACAATCATTCCCCAAAGTTTTACATTTTTTAGAATTTATTTGATATTTTTAAACAGCATTTTAATATCAGCAAATCAGT
Organism: Asparagus kiusianus; assembly: GCA_022839385.1. Lineage (NCBI taxonomy): Eukaryota > Viridiplantae > Streptophyta > Magnoliopsida > Asparagales > Asparagaceae > Asparagus > Asparagus kiusianus. Next base: position 1,192,588 of record BQKN01066176.1, read on the forward strand.
TTTTCATATGTCAGTTTTCGGTCGACCGAACCGGTCGACCGAACCTGAGTTCATAGGTTCACTGGGCGATAGAAAGTCTGTCGGTCGACCGGTCCGGTCGACCGAGAGCTCCCATCGGTCGACCGATAATTCCGTCGGTCGACCGAAGTAGTTCCAGCTCGTTTTTCTCGTTTTCGACCTGTATAGCGGTCGACCGATAAAATTTCCGGTCGACCGATATTGTTACCGTTAGTTTTCCAACGGCTATTTTGCTGAGCAATTTTTCTGGGGCTTTTTGGACTTTTACTTGTGGTTTTGGCTGAGATTTCTAGTGGGTATATATACCCTATTGCTGATGTCTTTTCAATCAAATAAAGAAGTTTTTAAACAAGTTTTTAAACAAGGTTTAAGTGTGTTTAAGGGTTTGTTTTGTTTGTGAAGAAGTTTTCACAAGTGGAGGAGATTATCTTCTTGTTTGGGCTTCAATCTCCATCTCTCCATCTTGTTATCAATTGAGAAGTTTTCTAAACTCAAACTCTAGCTTTACATTTATATACTTGTTTGATTATCATTGCTCTTAAGCTAGATTTTATATTTGAGTTTAGTTGTATTGATTTTATTTACTCATTGTTACACACACCCACTTTGAGCTTATTGTATTTGCACTCATAATATATTTGGGGTTGTGAGAGTTGTAACATTGAGTGTGAGCTTTCATTGTGTTCTCATCCATAGTTGAGAACAATCAATTATTGTATTGAGCCTAATTGTGAGATTCACTTTGTAATACACTTGTACACCGAGTGAGGAGTGTGTGGTGAGAGTCGGGGATCGTCCCAAGAGGAGTGGCGTCGGTTGACGTGCCTAGGGAGAGGTTGTAACCGAGTACTTGATGGAGACACGGCTAGGTCCAACACTTAGTGGGTGTAGAGTGGGATTACAATAGTGTGTTGATTGTAAAGTTTTCGGTTAGCTAGAAAACCGAGTGTGAGGTGTAAACGTTGTTCGGGTGAACGTAGAAAACCCGGTTGATAGTGGATTTCTCCCCGGGAGTGGGGAGCGGAGACGTAGGACAGAAGGTCCGAACTCCGTGATCATATTGCTTGTTTGAGTTTGTCTTTGGCGTGTTTGTTTTTGCATTTATCTCATATCACCAATTGTGCATTGCTCATTCATTTCATCTACTATCCTATTTAGATTGTTTACCCTTGTGTTGTTTATATATCCTGCATATATTTCTATCATATAGGATATATCACCTTGTGTATATTGCATATTCTTGCACATAACTCTTTGTATATCTATCTTGTAAGAATATATTTGTTAAGTATTTTTAATTGGCATTTAATCGGATTAGATTAGCATAAGACCCTAATCACCCCCCTCTAGGGTCTAACACCTCTGTGATCGGATCTCGACAGTTCATCGCCTTATTCCGGAAGAGCTTGACAAAGTGGTCGACCGTCTCGTCATCTTCTTGCTTCTCATCAAAGAGTGTCCTGATTGACAGTTTGGCGTCATCGTCAAAGAAGTGAGCGAGGAACATGTTCTCCAGGTCGTCCCAGCTATTGATGCTTCCAGACTTGAGACGGCGGTACCAATCGAAGGCAGCCCGCGAAGGGTGCTAACGAATAACCGAACCATCAAGGCTTCATTGCCGAAGATCATGCCCAGGTGAGACTTAAAATAGATCAGATGCTGAGTGGGCGAGCCCTTCCCGTTGAACGGCGTGAAGTTGATCAGGTTGAACTTCGCCGGATACGGGATCGAATCCCACTCTCTCGGGTAAGGACACGGAATATTGGCCCTATTTACCTCTCGAGCAGACATTAGAGCGTTAATTTTACTCTCGAGGTCTTTTATTTTCTCATCCTCGTCTATATCATGTTTCAAACGATTTCCAAGAGGAATAATGTGGTCACCCCCAGCATTATTATCTTTGGCGGGATCACCCCCAGCGTTATTATCTATAGGGGGTGCATTTGAACCACCCCCAGCATTTTGTTCAATGGGAGGGTTATCAGCATTGAGATATTCATCCATATCTAAATCGCTACCTGCTTGGTTAGCAGTATTATGACGGTTGGATTCGCCAATTTGATTAGAAAAAACCCGGATTTTAGTTGGTCATGTTCTTCCTTCATCTGATGCATAGCCATTTCCATTTCAATCTTGAATGCTTCTTTCTGCTTGATTAGAGCATCCTTGAGAATTTTAGCGATTTGCTCAGCGTTGATTATAAATGACTAATAGGACATACCGGGACTAAATACCGTATTGTCAGAAGCGACTGCAGAGTTAGCATCTGACACTTCATCATCCAAGGATAACCCTCTCTGCATTCTTTGATAATCTATTAGTCTAATGGTTCCCGATCGCAACCGGGTTAGACAATGAGATATGAGTGGATCAGAACTAGAAGGTCGAGTCGACTTGTCCCTCCCAGCCATATTAACTATGACTGCGGATTATTCAGGTCCAACCACTTCTAGCTGGAGTGGAGACATCAATCGAGCTATTCCCGAATTAACTCTTCTTCTTGGAGAAAAGTCGGGGTTAGAACCACTTGAAACAATAAGGGACTTTCCCTTATTGACCATATTGATGGTAACTTTTGGGAATTCGTCATCTCGAATAGCCGATCGTTTCTTGTAGAAACGCTTTGGTTTGGACTTGGTCGTTCCGTTAGAGATCCTCTCGAATACCAAGACCCTCTGCAGAGCGGTCTTGGGGCAGCTGCATGCTGATAAGACTGTCCTAATAATCTTGGCGCACGGACAGTAAGGATCCGCTTCATGGGTACTTCTCTTTCAAGATTTGTTCGTACACCAGCCCGATAGTACAACTCATCGACATTGTCGTCAGAGCAACCTATCGGCTGTTTACATGAATCCTCAGGTATAATGCGTTCGTCTGTATGACGCGTGTAGGCATCTAAAAATACCTATAGGTGTCCCTAAACAGATCGAGACGAAGAGAAGACAACGAACGTCGTTCTCCGAGTCTAAGTGGATTGTCTGTCGTAGACAAGCACATGAAGCAAAATGACGAACCAAGTGGCCCGCGCGTGTCAATCAACTCACGCGCGTCAATCAGTTCGCGCGCGTCAGTAAACACGTGCTCGTCAATCAGCTCGCGCGCGTCGGTCAACACGCGCGTGTCGGTCAACACGCGTGCGTCGGTCAACACGCACGCGTCAATCAGTTCGTGTGCGTCGGTCAACATGTACGGGTCAATCAGTTCGTGCGCGTCGGTCAGCGCTCGCTCGTCAATCAGCTCGCGCGCGTCGGTCAATAAGCGTGCGTCAATCAATTCGTGTGCGTCGGTCAACACATGCACGTCAATCAATTCGTGCGTGTTGGTCAACATGCGCGCATCGAGCAACACGTGCACGTTAATCAGTTCGTACGCGTGGGTCAACACGCGCGCATCAATCAACACGCGCACGTCAACCAATATGCGCATGTCAACCAACGCGTGTTCAATAGTCAGTCCCGCAACGAAGCATGCAAGTCAACAAGTCAGCCAAATATGTGAAACCGGAGAAACTATAAGTCCTAGAAAATCGAAAAAGTCAGAAAACACAAAAATCAGCGAAAGACTAAACTACCCGCACTCGCGCGGGTCG
>BQKN01066176.1:1196294-1209118 GCA_022839385.1 Asparagus kiusianus
CGAACACGTTTTCGCCGTTTTCGATCTGTTTTCTCGGTTTTTATCCGTTCTAAGGGTTCCCAACTAACTTGGTATCATCCCCAAATGTGGTTAGGATGTTGTTAATTGAAGATAAGGCTAAATCACCCGTTCTTATCTGAAAAACCCCCAACCGAAGCCTATAAATACAGGTCTAAGGGCTCATTTCAAGGGGCAGATTTATTATCAAGACGAGGAGGTGCTGCCGGATTGAGGAGTCAAAGGAGCACAAATTTCAGCAAGGGTTAGCGAGATCCTGGCGAACTCCAGCATAAAGAAGGAGCTATTCGAAGGATCTGAAGCCCGATTCCACCGTTCCTTGAGATTAGGCTTGGTCTTAATCTCGAAAAGAGCTACTGATTTCGTTTGGTCGATTTCAGCACTTTAAGAAAACACTTCCTCGGTGAAGGCAAAGCTCTACCGAATTTTCCATCAACCGGATCCAGATCTAAGGTGGTCCATGGATATTGACATCCCCGGCACAGGCAAAGATCCTGCACAAGCAGAAGACTGATAAACGATCTCCCTGCGTTTGTTTTGATGAGGGTTGTAATTTTTGTTTTTATTGTGTAAGAGTCTTATAAAAAGACTATCTTTTTTGTTTTCATTGTAACGACTGAAGTTATAATGAATACCGTAATGAATATATCAACTTTCAACGCAAGCAAACTAGCAACCACAGTGGGAGCCAATAGCTTCGCTGCCAAAGCTATCATGTCGCAACCATGGATCTAGATCCCGGATGAAGAAGTGGTCGAATACGAGTTCGACCAACAGAAGTACAAAGAATACCTCTTATCCTCCTCCTCCAGATCCTCCACTTCTCGCAAGCGCAGGAAGATCAACGCCCCCGTTGCTGCAGTAACTGCACCTATCAACGTCTTTCTGGCCTCCAACGAGTCCAGATCTGCAGATCTGAACTCCTCCTTAATCAAGGAGTTGAGTACAGAAGGCACGCCTACTCTATCGAAGAGAGCTCACCAAAGGCAACACTAATGCCTCGCACGCTAATTCGCCAAGGCTTTGGAGCCCGTAGACGGGATCCGCTACAAAGCGGATCTGAAATTCAAGGAGCGTCGAGCGTCTCAACAGCGGACGAATGACCAATCCTCCAAATTATCAACGGATAAATGGATCCGAGTTAAAAGGACTCGTTCAACTCTTGAGGAGCAGATCCAAAGATGTCGCGCATTGCTTGCACATGCAGGAATTCTTATGCAAGAGGCCAAAAAGTTACAGAACGAAGAAGTGGAAAAGAAGCCACCAAGACTGCATCAAATTTGGAGGCCAAATTTCAAGATGACGGCCAAAAAATTTGAGAAAAGCGGGTCACTCAAATCTGACCCTCCAAGTCGCGGGTCACTCGGATACGACCCTCCAAGTCACGGGTCACTCGGATCCGACCCTCCAAGTTATGGGTCACTCGGATCCGACCCTCCAAAGCTCGGATTTGACCCTCCAAAGCGCGGGTCACTCTAATCCGACTCTCCAAAGCGCGGATCACTCCAATCCGACCCTCCACTTCGTGGGTCACTCAAATCCGACCCTCTACTTTGCGGGTCACCCAAATCCGACCCTCTACTTTGTGGGTCACCCAAATCCGACCCTCCACTTCACGGGTCACTCAAATCCGACCCTCCAAGCCACGGGTCACCTAAATCTGACACTCCAACCTGCTGGTCGCCCAAGTCTGACCCGCGCCAGGGTTAAGAAAGGAGACGTTCTGCACCAGTTTCGTCGATCTCTTCGAGTTCCGCACCTCTGGTGGTGCCTCGCGATAGCGAGGATTTATCCCAATTCAAGGTGAGGATGGTCGACCGCCTGGGTCCTTTGCACGAGGATCGAGGTAAAGTTCTGATCGAAGAACGCTTGGGTCCGGTAACTGCACCTCGAGCGACGTGTCGAGCTGGGGGTCGCGCACGCCCTCACAACAATTTCTACTAACAATATGAAATACAACCCTATGAATTAAAAGCAACTAAAAAGGATAGAAAAGAAAAAAAATCTTTTTTTTAATTAGGGTTAACAATCAAACAAATGAGAAGGGGGAAATTATTTGAATTTATTATCTTGTTAGTAAATGTCAAAGTGGAGGGTGAATTTTTTTATGATTAACAAAAATAAAATCTCTCTTTTTTTAAGTCCTAATTGTCTCTAATTGTGAAGAAGTAGCTAAAGGGTGGAATTAAAAATTCTAGAAAGAAGAATTACCTACAAGCAAATCTTCAAATCCTAGTTCTCCAATTCGCGATCTTCAAGCTCCAAGCGTTTCCTTCATAATAAATACACAAGATAAAGAACCAAAATAATTAAAACCTACTTAAGCACCTTCCCTGGTAACGGCACCAAAAACTTGATGCGACAAAAACATATACCAAAAAATGTTGCAAGTGCACAACCGTGTCAAGTTATAGTATAAAGATATCGATCCCACGAGGAAGGTGTTTTGTAGGAGAAAATATAAAATCGGTTCTTATGTTGTGTATGTAACAAATAGGAGTGATGAGTGAATGTGATTGTAAAGAGATTAAGAAGGTGATAGTGTGTAAATAGGCACAAAATATAAGTGAAAGTGGATGTGACAATGAATGAATAATTTCCACAAGGAGAAATGAATAAAATCAAGAATCAAGAAGGAAAATCAAGAATTAAAATAAAATTCAAGAAAGTAAAGATGGCGGATTCAATTAAAGATATGGATAATCTAGAATTGAATCCACTTCTTAGAAAATGGTGATTCCCTAGAGGGTTCTAGCCTAAAGGCGAATCAAAGAAAATAAAAATAAACAAAAAGAAAACTAAACCCAAGAGGGTTCTAGCCTCAAGGTGAGTAGTGCAAAAAATTAAAATCTAACTACAAAATAAATATCAAAATATAAACTACAAAAAAAATTACAAGAAAATAAATATACTCTATAAGCATGAAATAAATCTAATCTATAAGCATAAAATAAATCTAAGGTAAGAGGGTTCTAGCCTCTTGGCTATTTAAACAAGAAAATAAAATCTAATTACAAGCATGAAAATAAATCTAAACTAATAAGCAATAAAAGAGAAATAAGAAAAACAAACCTTCAAATTAATCTCCATCTCCATCTTCATCTTTACCATCCAACAAAGAGAAGAAGAGAAAATTTTAAAGTGGTGAAAAAATCATTTTATTAATTGTAATAAAAAGTTATAAATTTGGAAGGCCTTCTCAATTAAGAGTAGCCTTCCTCTCCAAAAGGAGTTACAAAAATTTTCACACCTCTAACCCCTCACTCTCAACCCCTATTTATAATAAAAATCAGTGAATGTGAGCCCTTGGATCAAACTTGAGCCCCAAGAATGCAATTTCGGCCGTTGATGAAATCTGGATGACTTCGCATCGATACAGGCATCGATGCCCGCATCGATGCTGGCATCTATGTTCCAATAAAAATTCTGATGTCACGGTTAGCTTCATCTCGTCGAGATAGGCGATTTTCATATATTATATGTTAAATTCCGCCTTTCGGATTGGGAGATATCGTCGTTTCTTTGCGGCCAACTATCTTGAATATATTTTTTTCATATTTAATTTTTTTATTTTCTCCGGCTTCTACAGGCTACTCGGCTTGATTATGGGCTTGGGCTTTTTGACTCTTGCTTGTGTTTTTCATTTAATTCATAGGTTTTTGTTGAGATAAGAGATCTTGGACTTTATTCTTCACTAATCTGTAATTAAAGATAAAAACAATTATCAATGGCATATTTATTCATATAAAATAGATAATGAGGGTATAAAATTGTAAAAAAAATGTGATTATCAAGAAGCAAAAAGATGACGAGACGGTCGACGACTTTGTCAAGCGCTTCCGGAATAAGACGATGAACTGTCGAGATCCGATCACAGAGGACTTCATCCTCCAAACCTGTCACAACAACCTCTTTTTGGATGTGTTAGAAGTCATGGGAGTAGCACCATCTAATACCTGGAAAGAGTTGAAGGTGCACGGAGAGCAGGACGAACGCTTCCTCAGAAGGAAGAAAGCCGAAAGAAGCCAACTGACGACTAACTCTCCGAAATCAAATTTCACCTACCATGGTAAAGGGAAAGCACCTGCAGCAGCTGTTGACGCTAATCAGACGTCGCAACAGCAACCCCAAAGACAACAGAAGACTTTGGTTTCAAGACTCTAAAAAGAGTGCTCCTTCAAGGATGAAGACGTTTCAGCCATCTTCGAAACCCTCCTTGAAAACAACAAGATCAAGCTACCACCTATCACAAATCAGGAGGACGCTGACAACACTACGGATCCAAAGTACTTTGCGTACCACAGGTGGGTCCTTCATCCCACCAAGGATTGCTTTACTCTCAAAAATAGCATCCAAACCTTGGTTGAAACCGGTGTCATAACGCTGAGATAAGCCAGATGAGGACAGCAATACTCTGACAAGTATAAGAGTATAAACTGCTCCTTCTAATACTCCGACAAGTATAAGAGTATAAATTGCTCCTTCTGATACTCCGACAAGTATAAGAGTATAAATTGCTCCTTCTGATACTCCGACAACTATAAGAGTATAAACTACTCCTTCCGATACTCCAATAGGTATATGAGTCTAAACTGTTTTCTACAGTTGACAGAAAGTTCCTGGATAATTTTTATATGTAATATTCTTAAGGATAACCTGATCATGTAACCGAGTGCAAAGTCAGACCCAGTTCCACAAAGGAAGCTGGGGGTGGATGATTCATGTAACGGGAAGTTCCCGGAAGAATGCTACATGTAATTTTCTTAGGAATAACCTGATTATTACAAACAAAGTGATAAACACTAAACCCCTACTGTGATTTCTGAACACTCTTTTGTTGATAACTCATAGTCTTCCACCACAAAATCCCCCACCGATCAGACTAATTGACGGTGAGACCACCAAAATTCCTTTTGGTTAAATCCACTCAAACTTTTGATGTATCTGTGCACTCAACACTCCCATTGTTAGAATCCAGACATAGTACTCGGAATCTTAATATCCTGATCGTTGATGATTATCAAATCCCTCCGTGTTAAGTATTTGTCACTTAATACCAGGAACCCCCTCTGAGTGATTTGTACAAGTCAACATTCCCACTATGATTTGTACTCCCACTCCCACTGTCTACCTGATCAAACCTTCCTACAGCTAGGGCCATAACCAAAATCCCCTCTCGATTCCTCCAATGAACAAGAGGTCCACAAATCGAGCGATAAACGAGAAATTCACATTTAGTTTGGTAATCTAACCTTCCGACAGTTAGGATTATCCGAATCTTTCTGATCCTCGGAGTGGAGATCCCACTCCTAGTTTCACTTTTCCGGATTCTTAGGGTGGAGATCCCACATCGAGTTTCCTTGGCAACTGGAGATAGAATATAAAATTCTTCCTCTTCGATTTTGGGAGATAGAATATAAAATTCTTACTCTCCCATTTTGTGTTTGTCTTTACCCCAAGAGAAGACACCATCCTTCAACTCTAAAATCTGTGCTTCACACGCATAGGGAATTTTATCCCGAATCCTAAGTAGGGATAAGTCAACGCCTAACACGCGTTACCGGTTTAGTCTTTTACCGATTAAAGAAGATACCAGAATCCATGTCTAGGGAATTTAATCCCGAAGCCTAAGTAGGGATAAGTCAGCGCCTAACACGCGCTGCCGGTTAGTCTTTTACCGTAAAAAAAAGAAAAAAGATAAAGCCCATATATTCAACATTGTGATAGGCTGTTATTAATAACGTCGAAATCCGTGCCTTACACGCACGGGGAACTTTATCTCGAATCCTAAATAGAGATAAGCCTATACCTAACACGCGTTGTCGGTTTAGTCTTTCACCGATTGAAGAAGATACCAGAATCCGAGTCTGGGGACTTTTATTCCGAAGCCTAAGTAGGGATAAGTCAGTGCCTAACACGTGTTGTCGGGTAGTCTATTCCCGTGAGAAAGACGAAGTCTACGTATTCAATATCGTAGCACTAAAAGGGTTAACTCTTTTAGCATAACGTTACATGCGGAAAGGACTTAAACAATCTGCATACGAGCCTGATTCAAACGGTAATCGGTAAAGGCACGTCAAATCCGTTGAAGGCTGAGGATTTGCCAAAAATCATAAGTCAGCGTTTAACACGCGTTATCTCGTAGTCTATTCTCGTGAGAAAGATGAAGTCTGCGTATTCAATATCGTAACACTAAAAGAGTTAACTCTTATAGCACAACGTTATGTGCAGAACGGGTCTAAACAATCTGCATGCTAGCCCGACTCAAACGGTAGTCAGTAAAGGCTAATCAAACCCGTTGATGGCTGAGAATTTGCTAAAAATTCTATAATATGAGTCATTGATGCATCAGCTTCATTAGTTGGTCTCGTGACTTGAGCATCCAACGACTTCGGGATAAGATTCATATCTGCAGACGAAACAACTTTAATAGTTGGTCTTGCGGCCTAAAATTTGGGATCACCATGCTCCAATACGTTAAGAGCTTAAATTGTGTAGACTCTAGCAAACGTACGAGTATAAAATGTGTTATCGCCAGTCAACATGTTACAGTAAAGATCGATGTCGGTTAACGCATCAGCAATCTCATCAAACTAAGACAAACGATGATTTCAGGGAGTGAATTTCTAACAAAGATGATCAGTTCAAAGTCAACTCAATGACATGAGCTAAGTTCAGAAACTTACACACCAACTTCAATTCAAAATTTTGACAACGGTCAGATGATAAACGCAGCGTCGGAAGAACTTCATCTATTCGACAAAACACTGAATGGACTGAAGGCTGAAAAAGTCAAGAATTAAAGCAGTTCACAAGCCCCTCTACGAAATTGAGGAAAATGCCTATCTTATCCAAAGCCTTCCAGACTCTTCTATAAAAGAAATGAGTCTAAAATGCTTTGGAGGGGGTATCTGTAGGCGTCTAAAAATGCCTATAGGTATCCGTACACAGATCGAGACGGAGAGAAGACAACGAATATCGTTATCTGAATCTAAGTGGATTATCTGTCGTCGACAAGCGCATGAAGCGAAATGAAAAACCAAGAGACCCGCGCGTGTCAATCAACTCACGCGCGTCAATCAGTTTGCGCGCGTCGGTCAACACGCGCTCATCAATCAGCTCACGCGTGCCTGTCAACACGTGCGCGTTAATTAGTTCGTGCGCGTCGGTCAGTGCGTGCTCATCAATCAGCTTGCTCGCGTCGGTCAGCGTGCGCTCGTCAATCAGTTCATGTGCGTCGGTTAACATGAGCGCATCGATCAACACGTGCACGTCAATCAGTTCGTGTGCGTCGGTCAACACGCGCGCATCAATCAAGACGTGCACGTCAACCAACGTGCGCATGTCAACCAACACGCGTTCGACGGTCAGTCTCGCAACGATGCGTGCAAGTCAACAAGTCAGCCAAATACGCGAAACGGGAGAAACTACAAGTCCCGAAAAATCAAAATAGTCAGAAAACACAAAAATCAGCAAAAGACTAAACTACCCGCGCTCGTGCGGATCGGACGAATCCGACCCGCGCCCGCGCAAGTCGGATTCAACCAACCCGTGCCAGCGCGGGTCGGACCTAACCGACCCGCACAAGCGCGGGTCGGATCCGTTCGACCCGCGCCCCCCGCGCTGTTTTGACCTCCGGACACGTTTTTGCTGTTTTCGATCGGTTTTCTCGGTTTTTATCCGTTCCAGTGGTTCCCAACTAACTTGGTATCATCCCCAAATGTGGTTAGGCTGTTGTTAACTGAAGATAAGGTCAAATCACTCGTTCTTATCCAAAAAAACCCCAACCGAAGCCTATAAATACAGTCCTAGGGGCTCATTTCAAGGGGCGGATTTATTATCAAGACGAGGAGGTGCTGCCGGATTGAGAAGTCAAAGGAGCACGAATTTCAGCGAGGGTTAGCGAGATCCCGACGAACTCCAGCATAAAGAAGGAGCTATTCGAAAGATCTGAAGCCCGATTCCATCGTTTCTTGAGATTAGGCTTGGTCTTAATCTTGAAAAGAGCTAGTGATTTTGCTTGATCGATTTCAGCACTTTAAGCAAACACTTCATCGGTGAAGGCGAAGCTCTACCAAATTTTCCATCAACCGGATCCAGATCTAAGGTTGTCCATGGATATTGACATCCCCGGCACAGACAAAGATCTCACACAAGCAGAAGATCGATAAACGATCTCCTTGCGTTTGTTTTGACGAGGGTTGTAATTTTTGTTTTCATTATGTAAGAGTCTTATAAAAAGACTATCTTTTTTGTTTTCATTGTAACGACTGAAGTTGTAATGAATACCGCAATGAATACATCAACTTTCGATGCAAAAAACGTGTTTTCTTCTGAGTAAACAACTCCTTGTTGGTGTCTGCAGGAGTCACACATTTGGAATCACATTTTTTTGAGGGTGAAACCATAACGGGCTCCTGTCCTTCTGTATGCACCCCTAAGCGGGCGGTTACTGGAATCAACTTGTTAGGAGGTCACGTACGACCCCCAGTCTAGTTGTTTGCTCGGGGTTCCTTCAATGGTCCTAAACATTCCTTAACCGGGGCTTTGCCTTGACCCGCGTGCGAAGGACCAAGACGCTCCATGATTTTTATCTTAAATCGGGACAAATCCACGCTATCGCGGTGTTCCACCGGAGGTGCGGAACTCGAAGGGATTGACAAAACAGGTGCAGGACGTCTTCTGTCTTGACCCTGGCACAGGTCAGACTTGAGTGAACTACGGGTTGGAGGGTCGGATCCGGGTGACCCGTGACTTGGAGGGTCAGATTTGGGTGACCCACGACTTGGAGGGTCGGATCCGAGTGACCCGCGCGTTGGAGGGTCGAATTTGGGTGACCCGCTCATTGGAGGGTCGGATTTGAGTGACCCGCGTATTGGAGGGTTGGATTTGAGTGACCCACGTGCTGGAGGGTCAGATTTGGGTGACCCGCGCGCTGGAGGGTCGAATCTGAGTGACCTGCGTGTTGGAGGGTCGGATTTGAGTGACCTGCGTACTGGAGGGTCGGATTTGGGTGACCCGCGCGCTGGAGGGTCGGATCTGAGTGACCAGCGTGTTGGAGGGTCGGATTTGGGTGACCCACGTGCTGGAGGGTTGGATCTGAGTGACCGGCCCTTTTCGATCTTTTCGACCGCCGTCTTGGACTTTGGCCTCCATATTTTATGCAATCTTGGTTGCTTCTTTCCCACTTGTTCCTTCTGCAACTTTTTGGCCTCTTGCATAAGAATTCTTACATGTGCAAGCAATGTACGGCGCTTCTGAATGCGCACCTTGAGGGTTGAACGGGTCTGTTTGACTTGGATCCATTCATTCGTTGATAATTTGGAGGATTGGTCATTCGTCCACTGTTAGGGCGCTCGATGCTCCTTGAATTTCAGATCCGCTTCATAGCGGATCCCGCCTACGGGCTCCAAAGCCTTGGAGAATTGGCAGACTAGGTGTTGGCGCTGCCTTTGGCGGGCTCTTTTTGATAAAGTAGACATACCTTCAGTACTCAACTCCTTAATTGAGAAGGAGTTCAGATCTATAACTCCGACTTCATTGGAGGTCGAAGGGGCGGTGCGAAGTGCAGCTATTGCAGCAATAGGGGTGTTGATCTTCCTGCGCATGCGAGGGGCAGAGGATCTGGAGGAGGATGACAGATACTACTCGAACTTCAGTTGGTCGAACTCGTATTCGACCACTTCTTCAACCAGGATCTTAATCATCGGTTGCGACACGACGGCCTCAGCAGCGAGACCGTTGGCTCCCACTGTGGTCACCAGTTTGTTTACGTCAAAAGTTACTTTTTTTATTGTATAACTCATTACAACTTTGGTCGTTACAATAAGATCGAAAGATTGATCTTTTTATAAGACTCTTTACACAATGAAAGAAATAAAAGATACAACTCTATCAAACAAACACAGGGAGATCATTTATCGATCTTCTGCTTGTGCGGGATCTTTGCCTGTACCGGGAATGTTAATATCCATGGACCGTCTTAGATCTAGATCTGGTTGATGGAAAATTTAGCAGAGCTTCACATTTGCTGAGGAAGTATTTGATTTGAAGCGCTGAGATCGACCAAGCGAAATCAGTACTCTACTCGAGATTAAGACCAAGCCTAATCTCAAGGAACGATGGGATCGGGCTTCAGATCCTTCAAATAGCTCCTTCTTTATGCTGGAGTTCGCCGGGATCTCGCTAACCCTTGCTGTAAATTCGTGCCTCTACTCTCCAATTCGGCAACGTTTCACCCTCTTGATGTCCGCCCCTGTGAAAGGAGGCCCTAGGTTTGTATTTATAGGGCTCCGGATGTGGGTAAGTGGATAAGAATGATGGATTCCTCCTTATCTTCAGTTAATAACTGATTAACCATGTTTAGGGATAGGATTTAGGTAGTTAGGAACCTCTGGAACTGAGAAGATCTCGTGAAAACTTGTCAAAACCGTCAAAAATGCGTTTTCGGGTCAAAACTGCGCGAAACACCCCGCCGACCCGCGGGGGGCGCGGGTCGGCTCGGTTCGACCCTCGCCGCCGCGGGTCGGACTTGGCCGACCCGCGCCGTCGCTGGTCGGCGCGGTCCGACCCGCGCGGACGCGGGGGTTTGGCGTTTTTGCTGAGTTCTTTAGTGTTTTTCGGTTTTTTAGGACTTGTAGTTTCTTCCGTTTCGCGTATTTGGCTGACTTGTTGACTTGCACGCTTCGTTGCAGGACTGACCGTTGAACGCACGTTGGTTGACATGCGTGTGTTGGTTGACGTGCGTGCGTTGGTTGACGTGCGCGTGTTGATTGATGCGCGTGTATTGACCGACACGTACGAACTGATTGACGTGCATGTATTGACCGACGTGCGCGAACTGATTGACACGTGCGTGTTGACTGACATGCGCGAGCTGATTGACGAGCGCGCGCTGCCCGACGCGCATGAACTGATTGACGTGCGCGTGTTAACTGACACACGCGAACTGATTAACGAGCGTGTGTTGACCGACGTGCGCAAACTGATTGACGCACGCGTGTTGACCGACGTACACAAACTGATTGACGCGCACGTGTTGACCGACGCGCACGAGCTGATTGATGAGCATGTGTTGACCGACGCGCGTGAACTGATTGACGTGTGTGAGCTGATTGACACGCGTGGGCCACTTGGTTCGTTGTTTTGCTTCATGCACTTGTCAACGACAGATAATTCTCTTAGACTCGGATAACGACGTTCGTTGTCCTCTCTCCGTCTTGAGTTGTGTACGGACACCTATAGGCATTTTTAAATGCCTACAATATCTTCTTGTCTACTCTTTACGCTATCAATGCGATCAACCAATCTATCCTCTAAGCTCTCAATCCGGTCAACTAAATAATTTAGAGTGGCCAGAATACTAGAAGGGGTGAAAGTTGAAGCACGAGGAGAACATGAATGAGTCCTAGAGCTAGAGGGACGGGATGATAATTCAGTAACAGGAGGAGGCACAGAAGCTTGAGAAACTGAAGGAGGTTCTAGGAGCCTCATCCTAGTGAGACTCGAGCTATCAAAGTATTCATGAATAGGCTTGATATTGGGTTCATTTGTGCGGTCAACTCCAAAATGTCTGAAAATGTGAGAGAGAAGAGCCCCAAACGGAAAAAACTAAAAAATAACTTTATTCCACATGACTTTAATATTTACAAAAATAGCATACACAACAGCCATCAAGTTATGAGAAAAATGATCATAACTCCCAGTTTTGGGAATTATATTATAAGAGATGATACAGGCAATTAATTTAGTAGAGGGAGTGATGGAGCTGTTTGACATAGGGTTTTCCTTGCTTGGAAGATATATAATTAGAGTTGATCAAAGGATCATCAAGGTCTAAATCTTCAAGTAAGGAATCTCCAGTAGGAATGTTAAGGATTTCAGTTAATTCATCAGAAGAGAAAATTATTTCACAACTCTTAACATAGGTTCTGAGAATGGGGTTTCATCATCAGTTTGTTGAAGTATCATATTTGTGTAAAACAGGTAGATAAGGTTCGGATAATATGAGACTTGATTAGTATGAGAAAGTAGGTCATTCTACCCCGCATTTTCAAAATAAGATGTAATTAGAAATTTGATAGTTCAGGGAAATTAATGAATCTACCCGAAAAGATGCTTAATTTACAAATATTACGATATTTTTCAATCATATGTGGGTTACGAAGGTAACATTCATAATTTGAAACATAAGATGTAGAATCATCAGCTCTATTATATCTAGATCTTTTAGGAAAAGACATGATTAAGTAGAAAGATGATCCTAGGCAATACCAGATCAAGAAACAAACTGAAATAGTGATAATAAGGAGTTTACTGAACAATGGAAGTTGATCAGAAGAGATAGAGCTCAGCAGCAACAAGAATATCTTAGCAGGAGGCGATCGGTCGACTGACTAGATCGTGTCGGTTGACTGGTTGAGATCAGCAGCAGCAATTTAAGGCAGGTCGACTGGTTGTGTTTGTGAAGTTAGGGTTTGGGTTTTGGTCATATATATAGAGCAATATGTGGCAGGATTTGTTCAAATAAGAAGTCAATGGATAAGATTAAAAGAAGATGTAAACGGGTCTTAAACGGGTCAGGTTTGAAGACAAAAATCCAATAACAAACACTCAGTAAGAAGAAAAAAATCTCACTAGTCAGTCGACTGATTTCTTCAATCGGTCGACTGAGGGCATCTATCGGTTGACAGATTTGAAGTATCAGTCGACTGATAACCTCAAAATTTTTAGAAAAACACTTTAAACATAATCTGTAATTGAAAACACTTAAAACACAATTTTGTTGTATCCAAAAGTGAATATAT
>BQKN01066176.1:1209518-1223122 GCA_022839385.1 Asparagus kiusianus
AATTTAGCTTTGGTTTCCATGTATATATAGTTTCATATTTACATACATATTTTGTTTTCCAATTTTATATAAATATGAATTTACATCTTTCATATTTATTGTTTTGGTTTTTCATGTTTAAATATAAAACATTTGAATATAATTGGAAAATATATTTTTGTTTCATATTTATATGCTTACATATGATTTTATCAATATCAATTTTATTTAGTTCAATGAAATCATGTTTATTGTTTTGAAAGTTTGCGAAACAAGTATTTTTGTGAAAATATTGTTTTCTTGGTATATGGACTTAACAATAATGATATACATCTTTTATTAAGTCTATATATTTATTTTGTAAATGTTTCAAAACATGATTAAGCTAAAATATCAAAACTCATGTGTTTACATTTTCATGTTTTTTGGACTATTTTGTAAAATGATGATATTTTACATTTGGAAGGTCCTTTAGAAAAATAGTTTTTGTAGCATGTGTATTATCATGTCTACAAACATTTCCCAAAGTTTTATATTTTTTAAAGTTATTTGATATTTTTAAACCCAGTTTAAAGGTAAGTTTTTCTGTGCACTTCAGGTCTGTGCATGTCTAGTCGACTCATTAGTCGACTCACGAAGTGCAGGGTAGTTATGATTTTTCTTCTGCTGAGTCGACTCATATAAGCCAACTCATTAGTCGACTCATAAGTCGACTCATGAGTCGACTCATAAGTCGACTTATCAGAGGGCCGTTGCACAGTAACAGCTAGTTCCCATATTTGTTTATTTTAATGTTTCTATGGGATTTTGTTGGATTCTTGGGCTAGTTTCTTCAAGCCTATATATACCCCTTTACATTAACTATTTTAAAACTAAGAAAATATTTTAATCAAGTTTAACAAGGGTTTAAGTTTGTTTAAAGGTTTTTAAAGCCTTGTTTCAAAGTTTCAGTTTTGTGAAGATAATTTCACAAGAAGAAGAAGAGATCATCCTTTGGTGTTTGAGCTTCAACTCATCTCTCTCTCTCTTGATCTATAGAGAAGTTTTCCTAAACTCATTCTAGCTATTTATTGTTTTGTTTCTAATTTTCATAAGCTAGATTTATATTGAGTTTAGTTAAATTGTTTCATTGAATCTCTTTGTTCACACACAACCTATTGAGCTTATAGTATTTACATTCATAGTATATTTTGGGTTATGGGGTTTGTGACTTAGAATTGTGCCTAATTGAGTTCTCACCTTGTTTAGAGAACAATCATTTGTTGTGCTTAATTTGTGAAGTTCACTTTATAAGTTCACTTTGTAATACACTTGTACACCGAAAGGAGTGTGTGGTGTGGACGGAGTCGATACCGAGAGGAGTGGCATCGGCGGCCTAGTGAGAGGTGATAATTCCGAGCACTTGAGGGAGTCGATACGTGAGGACCAACACTTGAGGTTGTAGCTTGTGTATGTACATTGTGAGGATTTGTGAGAGTTATCAGTTGACTTGATAACCGAGTGTGTAGAGTTTTTGGTTAGCTAGAAAACCGAGTGTGTAGAGAAGTTCCGACTTCCAAACCGGGTTGTGTAGTGGATTCTCCTCGAGAGTGGGGAGCGGGGACGTAGGACGGAAGGTCCGAACCTCGTGAACATATAGCATATTTGGTTTGTATTGGGCACTTATAATTGTTCATCTTATAGCCTATTGCATCTTGTTTATATTGTCCACTAGTTTGTTTCACCATTGTGATAGTTTAAATATATCCTTGCATATACCATATAGTATATCTCATTGCTAGGATATATCACCTTAGTTATATTGCTTAATCTTGCTCATATCACATTATATATCTATCTTTCAAGAATATTTTATTAATAAGTTTTAAATTGGCATAAAATCAGATTAGATTAGCATAAGACTCTAATCACCCCCCCTAGGGTCTAACAATATATATAGAGCAATTTGTGGCCATGATTTGTTTAAATAAGAAATTAATGGATAGGATTAAAAGAAGATGTAAACGAATATTAAATTGGTCGGGTTTAAAGACAAAAATCCAATAACAAACACTCAGTAAGAAGAAGAAAATCTCACAGGTCAGTCAACTGATTTCTTCAATTGGTCGACTGAGTATCAGTCATCGGTCAACCGATGAAAATGATCAGTCGACTGATGACAACCAGAATGCATATTAAACACAAACCATGATTGATAAACTTAAAACATCATTTATATTACATTCAAAAATGAATATCAAGTTCTTTTGTAAGTATGATGAAAACATTTTCTTTTATGTATGTTTTGTAAAAATATTCACAATTTGTTTACAAAGGAAAATCTAAACACAAATCATCTTTTAAAAGCGTGAAAAACAAAACGCTAAAAATTTATTCTTTAAAATCAAACATGTTTTAGCACTCAAACACTCTTGGTGTCGAAGAGTTTAGGGAATGACCACTATCAATGAAATCCAAGGCTCTTGGGTTATAACCCTATTTGGGCGTATTTTGTGCACGTGTCCGGTCATAGCAATAATTATGTAAATAACCTATCCTATTGCAATAAGTGCAATGAAGTAGATGCGCTTATTTATGATGACCATTTGATTGTGCATGAGAAATATTTACAAATGAAGGTGGTCTTTTTAAAGCATTTTGTAAATGTGAAACGTTTTTCAAATCAAAACAAAATTTGGCCAAAAGACCAAATCTACCACAAAAATCACACTTACACATATTTACATGCTTATGATGAACATTGTGTGCATGTGTGTGTGTGTATGTGTGTGTGTGTGTGTGTGTGTGTTGTGATGAAACTTGATGGGATGCACAAGGAGGAATAATATTGGACGTAGCGGGGTTTTGTGCATCATAGCAAAATTTAGCAAGATGGTCTTTACGACCACAAATAGAGCATTTATAAATTTTGCTATACATGTGTGCATAGTGAATATGTGATTTGGAAATGGTGACACGTGACTTAGCACACTTGTCCATAAGTTTCTTATGATTATCAATGCATTTAGTTAAAGTTGAATCTAAAGATAAAATACGATTTATCACATTATTCGACTTATTGTTTGGCCCACTAGCATTAGCAATAGAAGTAGAGCAAATATGATTATTCTTAAATGAATTAAATTCATTTCTAATGGCTTCTACTTCCAATATGACATCATTCTTAGTATAAGATAAGCTAGCTATTTTTAAGCTTAAATTGTCATTTTTCAAATTTAATTTATCATTATTTTCTTTAAGTATCACATTCTCCTTAGTAATGATATCAAATTTGGATGCTAGCAAACCATGATCAGATTTTAGGTTTACATGCTTGCTTTGCAAATTCACAAAATTATAATGTAATTTGTTATAGGCATGCATTAATCTTTCATAAGCATAAGCAAGTTCATCTATAGATAAATCATTTTCAGATTTGGACTCGCGTATCTCACTAGGACAATCGCCTAGTGGTCGTGTGCACGATTAAGCTCCAATCTCACTTAAAAGCGGAATCCATCGGAACGCGTTGAATTTCCTCCAAGTTACCGTGATGTGCTTCTATATATTTCTATAATATATAAGCACTATCAAAAGAAGCAAGTTTGTTAGAACTAAATAGTTTAAAAGCTTTAAGCAAAAATTCTAAGAACTTGTTCATAGTTTACATTCTTTTATCATTATTGCTCCACTTGAATTTCTTCAAAGTGGGCACCATATAAGCATAATCAATTATTTTCCATAAATCAATATGTTTAGATCTAACAAATAGTTTAAATCTAAACATCCATTACGTATAAGGAAAATCATTGAATAAAGGAGCAACATCAATAGCATAGCCTAAACTAGGTGCACCGTGTATATCCATGAAGACTATGCAAGCAATGAAAATTATAAAACTAGATTAGCAAAATATAGAACAAGGATCTTTGACTCTAGGCGATTAAGCCACAAATCAAGAGCACCAAGCTCTGATCCCAAATGAAATTATCCTAGAAGGGGGGGGGGGTGGATAGGGTAATTGCTAATCTAATCCGATTTAGATGCTAAATATAAAAAATTATAAATAATATCCTAGGAATATGATATACAATAAGATTATGTAAGGATAAACAAGAGACAATAGGCGATAAACAATAAGATAATAGGATATAAGAATAGGCACAAGAATAATACGCCAAAGCCAAAACAAAAACACACAATATGATCACGAAGTTCGGTCTAACACTCGACCTACGTCTTCGCTCCTCACCTCGAGGAGATCTCCACTATATCACAAATACTAGACAATAACGATTTTCAAAGATCACCAATAACTTTTACAATACACACGTTGTCAATACCACAACCAGACTCCTCTAAGTGTTGGACTACTCGTGTTACCTTCCTCAAGTGTTTGGATTTACAACCTCTCCCTAGGCTTTACTACCAACCCACTCCTCTTGGAATTAACCCCGGTCTTTTTCCAATCACTCATCTAAATGTTCTTGTGTATTACAACGTGTTCAACAAATAAGTGCTAAAAAATAATTTGTTCTCTAAGACAAATGAGAATGAATTGAAAGCTCACTCTTAATGAAACACTCTCCCAACCCAAATATACTAAATGTGAAATACTTAAGCTCAAATGGGTGTGTGCATAAACAATAAGTAAAACTAAATTAAACTCAAATTAATCTAGCACATATATATGAGAATAAAAAAAAGCTAGATAATGAGTTTAGTAAATCTTCTCTAAACAAAGAGAGATGAAGATTTGAGGTGAAACTCCTCAAAGATGAAATTAAAATCATTCTCTTTGTGAAACTCTCTTCACATAAACAAACACTTAATTTTTCTCAAAATCTTGCAATAAAACAGCCCAATAAACTTCTTTAGAGCAAATAAGGCTTGAGGGCTTTTTATAGCCTCTCAAACAACCAAAAAACAGAAACTAGCCGTTACAGAAAAATGATCGTTGATCAGTCGAATGATTGTCTTGATCGGTCGACTGATTTGTCTGTAAAACACAGACTATAAACATTGCTCTGGTCGGTCGATCAATTCCTTCGATCGGTCGACTGATAACATGCACAGCAGTTATACAGAATTTGTTGAAAAGATGGTTTTCTAAATTTGTTTAAAAATATTAAATCAACTCCAAATTTAGTAAATTTTGGGAAAATATTTATACACATGAAAATAAACATGTTAGAAGAAATTTTTTAAAATATCATTTCTCGTTTGCGAAAACTCATCATTTTGCAAATACGGTCAAAATAGCTAAAACACTTGATTTTGATGAAATTCTTTCAAACAAGTTTTGAGATTTATTTTAATGGATTTATAGACTTTGAAAAAGATGTAAAACTGTATCATAAAGTCAATAAGCCAAAAATACGTATAATGTGATAAATCAAAAGTGTGTGTGTATAATTTGAGCTTCAAGTATTAAACACATAAAGTATAAAACTAAGACTAATAAACACTGTATCAAGCTAATGATCTTCATGAAGATCGATCTTGATAGCAGGACGAAGCACGATAGTGAGTCTTGACTTAAAAACGCAAAGCTTTATTCCGATTTCCACCAACCTCCAAGCACGCTATACCAAGCTAATGATCTTCATAAAGTCCGATCTTGGTTGTGGGATGAAGCACAATAGTGAGTCTTTGACTTTGAGTGCAAGGGCTTCATTCTGAATACCCACCAACCTCCAAAATATAGTCGTTAAGGCACAAATCCAACCAACCTCCGACCTGGATGCATATTGGAGGAAAACACAAATACTAAAAAACATCATTAGGAATAGTTTGTTAATCATCAAAACTAGTTTAGACAATAGGCTCATAAACATGAGACCTAACAAAAGATTATAATTTGGAGGTGATAGTGGATTGATTTTAATCCCGTGGCTTTTTCCTGTTGAGGATTTTCCACGTTAAATCTCGTGTGATTTACTGCGTTTGGTGATTTTCGGGGTTTTTGCGAGATCTAAAATTCCCAACAAGTTTTTCCATAGAGCAAGCGTTTAGTTTCAGCTCGAGCCTTGCGGTAGCAAATCCACCAACTGTTATGACATACAATCTTTTTGAATTGTGTAAATTATCTGATGGATTTTAAAACCTCTATATCATCCCGTTTATGCAGTTTATTAGCTTTTCAATTAGTTTTCTTCACTAATTAGCTATAGATATAATTGAATTTTCTTAACTTATTGAGATGGATGAATGAGTTACACTTGAACATTTATATCGTCCAATTTACAGTAGAGTACAATCTTTTTGAAATGAACGAAATAGAAAGTTAACTTTAACTGATAACAAATTTTATTTTATTTTCTAACTTGTCATATCCCCCCCCCCCCCCCCCGGGAAAAAAAAAAAAAAAAAAAAAACTCAACAATTCTAGATTCGTCTTTGCTTAACACATTGATATGAATACATCTTAAGTGTATGTCCGGCGAGATCTGGGTCCAGATTGGTCCCTTACTATCTTAAACCCCTTTCCACTTTTAGCAGAACTTCGAAATTTTGTTGAGGACTGATCTTTTTAATCTTACAGGCTACCACTTGCCAAATATAAATGTTAATAAAACAAAAATCCTCCTAGAGAAGCGTGAAACAAAAATCGCAACCCTTTTAAGCCTAAAGAATTAGGAAGGAACGAAAAATGTGATGTTGAATTGGAGTAGACCGCCATAATAATATTTGGCCAATTTCTATGGTTTAGGCAAGATTAGTGATGAGTGGCTAACAGTGAGGTGAAGCAATAATTAGGTTAATTTGGTTAGTTATAGTGTCAAGAGTTTCTTACGCTTTGTCTCCCTTTGCACACAACAAAACATTGGAGTAGTTCTCTGTGTGAATTGAAAGCATCAAAAAAAATTCATAATATCTAACGATTTAGACGGCAATGAATCCAATTCCGAATTTTATGGATTTTTTGGCCATGTTAAACTCAAATGTACAGCATATGTTACTCTATATGTATTAATGTTATTAAAAGTTGCTCGTCAAGGGAGTCTATACTTTTCTCTCTTGTAACGTGAAAATAATGTAAAAATATCTAGTGTAGTTATCAATGTTTTATATAAGATTCACAATGACTTTGCTCGTGAAGAAAAAGAGGGAGAGAGAAATAAAAGAGAGGCCTCAAATTAAGCTCCATGTTCAAACAAAACAAAAACAAAAAAAGCAAAAGAAAAGGAAACGGCCACTGGCCCACTGTGGAGAAAGAGAGTATTGACTTGTAGAATAATATCATCAAGCAAATTGGATATATATTTTTTTCCCCCGCCCCCCCCCCCCCAGGAAGTGCTATATTTATAACAGCATCTGGTCATCTTATATGTATATACTATTCCAATTTGTAGCTATCAAGAATTGTATGCGTTGCATCAGAGTGAGAAAACGGAGCCCTGATTTCTAGTGTGTCTTCATCTCTTGGACGGTTAAATGTATGAGGTCAGTCCGTAGGCAGACAATTACACCGACCAAATTAAACAAGTAGTTGGTTTTCTTCTCATTCTTCCCCTTATGTCATAAGACATTATTATATCTACTCAGATAGTCTACGGTTAATTGTATGAGGTTAGTCCATAGTTAAGACAATTACGCCGACCATACAAGTACCGGTTAATTTTCAATTGGTACTTGTATGGTGCTAGGGTAGCAACTAGCAATTGGAGCCCAATGCTCCTTTCATGGGGAGTCGTTCCTATTTTGGCAAGAGGAGAGTATATCCAAACGTTTTTTTTTTTTATTTAGGAAATTTTAATTGTTCTTGTATTAGAAAGAATCAATTATTAATTCTCATAGGAAGAGAATTAGAATTGACGGTCAAAGTCAAAAAAGGATTCTGTTGAGTGCAGGGTCACGCCCTCACGCCGCGGAAGCGATATGTCCAGAGAGATAGCCCTGGCTTTTGTTGTCACAAAAACAAAAGTCAACCTCTATATTCTCGTTTCTCAAAGGAAACTAGAATAGATAGTGAAATTCTTGTTTCTCAAAGAAAACTAGAATAGAAAGTGAAATATTTCAACAAAGTGAAATATACACTCTTCCTCTCATCAGTTCTAGGACTGAAATGTCGAGGGAACCTACAAGTAATAGCCAACACCCAAAAAACAATAAAAACACGAGATTTACGTGGTTTGGAAAAATTGCCTACGTCCATGGGAGGGGTGAGGGGAGATTCCACTATGAGAAGAACACCGACGACTTGTACAATCCACAAGCTCGCCTCAAAAAAGATCTAATTTTTACCCAAAAGAAATTGACCTCTCTTTTGTAAATCCCTCTTTTTCTCTCCTTAAGATCTCTCTTTTTCTCTCTCGAAAGGCCGCAAAAAAACTCTTTATTTCCTCTATTTTTCTGCCGACTAACCCTCTGCAATCTGTAATTTTTCCCGTAGCTTTTCCCCTTACAGAAACCCTAGCAGCTATTCGGTATTTATAGGAAACGGATTAGATCTCCGCATGAATGGGTGTGTGGTGTTTTGATTTTCGCGTGAATGGCTAAGGCTCTTCCTATTACGCGGAAAAAGGAGCTCACAAGAAGAGGCCAAGGCACGTGAGTGGCCCTCACTCACAATTCTCCACCTCGTACATCATTTGATAAACCTCAAATTTTGGACGAACACCAGAAGAATATCTCTGACTTCACCAGAGAGATCTGAACACCAAACTAGGATAAAACCAGGCCAAACCAGCTGTGCCATTTTAATGTGGCTGCCTACGTACCCTCCACCGAGATCAAGCTAACCGTAATTCAGGTATTGTTCTCCATATAGTCTCCACCCCACCCCATCACCGCCCCGAAGGGTCATGCCCTCTTGGGAAAATCAACACGGGTTGATATGAAGCAAGTCCAAGCAATGCTTAAACTTGCTGCCTGTGACCACCTTGGTTAACATGTCTGCGAGATTCTCATTCGTATGCATCTTCATGAGAGAAATATCACCTTCCTCTATGACATCCCGTACAAAATGATACCTGACATCGATATGCTTGGTACGAGCATGATGAACTTGATTTTTCGCTAAGTGAATCGCACTCTGACTGTCGCATCACAAGTTCACATTTTTCTGCTCAATCCCCAAATCATCTAGAATATCCCACAACCACAATGCTTCCTTCACTCCCTCCGCCATGGCCATGTACTCGGCCTCTGTAGTAGAAAATGCCATTGTAGCCTGCAACATCGATCGCCAACTAACTGGAGCTCCCTGTATCTTGAACACATAACCAGTAGTAGATCGCCGTCTATCTAGATCTCCCGCATAATTAGAGTCAACAAACCCATCAATCTGACATGTATCTCCTCCAAAACACAGACTCGTATCCGCAGTACCTTTCAAGTACCTTAGGACTCATTTCACCGCTTCCCAGTACGCCTTTCCCTAATTCACCATGAACCTGCTGACCATACTAACCGCCTGTGAAATATCTGGGCGTGTACACACCATGGCGTACATCAAACTATCAACTGCACTAGCATAAGAAACACACTCCATGTGTGCTTTATCTTCCGCTATAGTGGGAGATTGTTTACCTAAAAGCCTGAAGTGTGGAGCTTATGGGGTCACAACCCACTTTGCACTTTGTATCCCGAACCTTGCGATCACCCGCTCTATGCAGCCCTTTTGACTCAAGAATAATCACAGATTCGCCCGCTCTCTTCTAATCTTCATACCCAGTATTTTCCTAGCAGCGCCCATGTCCTTCATCTCGAACTCTTTACTAAGTTAAGATTTTAGCCTATCTATCTCCATCCTACTCTTCGAAACAATAAGCATGTCATCCACATACAAAAGGAGATAGATATAATAACCTCCATGAAGCTTCCGAATGTAAACACATCAATCGTAATCACTTTGGAAAAACCTATGCTTCAGCATGAAGGAATCAAATCGCTTATACCACTGCCGATGAGATTACTTCAGTCCATAGAGTGACTTCCTCAAGCGACATACATGATGCTCCTTATCCTCAACCTTATAACCCTCAGGTTGATGCATGTAGATATCTTCATCCAAGTCTCTATGCAAGAAGGCCGTTTTAACATCGAGTTGTTCTAGCTCAAGATCATCATGAGCAACAATACTCAATAGCACCCGAATAGAAGTGTGTTTCACCACTGGAGAAAATATCTCATTGTAATCCACACCTTATCTTTGTGCAAACCCTTTAGCCACTAGCCTCGCCTTGTACCTTGTACCTTATACCATCGAGCTCTGAAGGATCTTCCTTTCTCTTATACACCCACTTACAACCAATAGTTTTTCTTCCTACAGGCAATGGGACCACCTCCCATGTTTAGTTCTTCCAAAGAGATTCTATCTCCTACTCCATCACAGCCAACCAACTCTCACTTTCCTTGTCCCGAATAGCTTCCTTAAAGGAGACTGGCTCATCTTCCTCCACCGAGAGTGCGTATTCCACCAAATTAACCTGCCCATAGTGCTTCAGGGGTTGATCAGGCCCCAGTTTCAGTACCTGCTTGTATGCTCGTCTTGGCCTAGTAGAAGCCAAACTATCCTCAAGCTACTGCTGTTGTAGTGCTTGTGTATTTTCCTGCTAAACCTCCTCCTGCTCAAGCTCATCATCTACCTGATTTCTCACTTGAACATGACTAGAACCTGGTTGGTCTTTAGGTTATATCTCAATAACCTGGGAATTTGAAGTCCCAACAGTCCCAACACCATCATCCTTGGGCATCCTAGCAATCATGGATTTCTCATCAAAGGTAACATTCCTGCTGATCACGAACTTCGAATCTTCTGTACACCAAAGGCGGTAGCCTTTTACGCCCTTTGCATACCCTAAGAATATCACCTTCTTAGCTCTCGCGTCAAACTTTCCCTCGTTGACGTGATAGTAGGCGGTTCATCTGAAAATTCTGAGCCTATCATAATCTGCATGTTTGTCACGCCCCGCTTCCCAAAATACCCGAAAATCGGAACGTGAACAAGCCCGTGACGTATTAGATTGAGAAGAAATATACACTATTCTTTTTTTTCTTTTCTTCTCAATCCAATACGCTAAGCATCTGGAAATAAAAATAATGCGAAGTCATAGGTCCCTGATCACAATCAGCAAGAATATAATAGACAAACTCAGAATAAAAATATCATATCACAAATGGGATAACATCCGAGACATAATAATATAGGTCAAACATGCCCTTATACAAAAACTATCTGAATGAAGTACTAGAGAAAATATAAAAATACACTGATCAAATGGAAATAAAAGGTAGTACAAAAGAAAACTGAGGACCAATAACTAAGCTTTAACTTCTTCTTCTACTCCATCCGCTAGGCACTCCTGCTGAGAATCCTCTAGCTCCTGTTGATCTCCCAGCTGAACCTGTTCTTCCTCTAAGTCTGACGTACACCAGAGAAAACAGGTGTATGTCAGGGTGCATGGCACACGGTAAAACCCCACAAAAGAAAATAGAACAAACGAAAACCAAGGCGGAAATCGATGCAATAATAGAAATGACAAAAGGACGTACAACTGAAAATCCGACAAAATCAACATGCGAAAACACTACTAAAACATGATAAACATAAAGCATCCAAAATCGATCAGGTAACGAGATCCTACAACTAGCGATCAGACTAATCATCCAAGTAATATGATCATACGATATATGGAATTAATACTTAAAAATCTACAACAAAAGACGTAGTATGTCAAGCGAAATAATCCAAACAAGGAAACCCTCATGTATATACCATATGTCTCAAATTGTAGATAATTAAATATTAATCCCGATCTATGTATGAAAGAATTACGACTGGCCTACATCTTACAAGCATCCGTAATCACCTTAAATAACAAGATCATGTAACTAGCCATTCTATACGGTCATTGGTCCACATCTCACACGGAGTCAACGCTCCTGTCGTCAGATAACTGGCTGTTCACAAATCCCCTACGTGCACCTAATACGCCGCTACACTAGATCGGTCAGAGGGCTACACACAATCCGATTCCGGCCTGGTTGGAACTCAACCAAGAATCAGGTGAATATCAAGCTCACGGACTAAAGTGGCTACACCGGCTCCACTTTGACCCAACAAACCAACCCCAAGCTACACTGGATCATGGGGAGGCCTGGAAGATACATCAACAGCCTTATCCGATCACATGAACATGGACTTTCCCATCCCAATTCTCTTGTATTTTCTAAATCAACCATAATCCTTATTAAAACTTGGGTTCACCACCTAAACTCAGTCAACTCACACACACATGTCACTAAGTCCGTTCATGACGCACGAAGCCACTAAGTCATGAACTACTAATGGTTCTCAACACAACCAGGAACAATCAATGCAACTAATCATGTGCAATAATATCGTAGCACATCAGATAATCAAGATTACGAATTATAAATCATAAATAAAGTCTACATAATTAAGAAATATTTCCTTTTCCAAAATAATTTCTTTTAAAAATTATTATAATTATCCAGAAATGATTCTGCTATCGAAATAAATTCTTTTAAATCATAATAATTATTCTAAAATAATCTTTCCTATAAAATAAACTCTTTTAAATTATTATTCTAAAATGATTCTTTTTCAAGATAATTCCTTTTAAATTATTTCTCATAATATTAATTCAGAATACTCCCTTTTGAAAATTATTCTTTCTTTCAAAAATATTTCGCAATTAATCATAAACTACTTTTCAATATATCTACTCATCATAAATAGCTTCACTTCACAAAATACAACCACCGCAATAATCTCAACAAACCCACGCAGATAATAACATATCAGTCCAATCTATAAATATCAGATAAAAATAACGAATCAAAGAGAAGCGGGATCTTGCCTACGAGACCAGGGGGTCTGATGACGGTCGGCGGTGCCGATGCGGATGGGTCTGGACTACGGGGCAGCGGCAGCGAGCTCCATATGTGGCGACGACAAAGCGGCATCGCTGCTGGAGTTGGATGGCTGAGGGGATCACAACGGCGGCGGTTGGAGTTCGGCACGGCTGAGCTCGGATCTGGGCGTGGGTAGAACACGGCGGTGAACTCGGGTCTGATCTGGAGGGTAGAGCTCGCTGGAGGTTTGGTGGTGGCGGTGTGCAGCAAGGGGAACGAGAGAGAGAGCGTGGGTGCCGGCGGCGAACTCGGCGAGGGGCGGGTGAGCAGGTGGAGTAGGAGAGGAGCTCGGGGCGGCGCTGTGGCTGACGGACAGAGGAGGGCGGTGGTCAGGCAGTGGGTCAAATGAGGGGGTGGGGCGGTAGTTGAAGGCAGCGGAGGGGACTGCTGCAGGGATGGCTGGAAGTGGTGCACGCGGAGGAGGAGCAGGGCGGCGGCGTGGTCTCAGGCAGTCGTGGGCGTCGGGTGAAAGGAGAGGGGGCGGCGAGCTTGGAGGCACGGTGGAGGCTGGAGGCGGCGAGCTCGACGGCTGGATCTGGAGGTTGGGCGTGGGCGCCGAGGTGAGGTTGGCAAACAACGGTTGAGGTGGAGGGCGGTGGATCTGGTGCTCGGGCGGTGATGGAGGTGGGCGCGGGTGGCTGGGTTTGGCGGTGAGATGAAACGAGAGAGAAAGAGGAAGATGAAGGCGGCGTGAAAGAGAGGAAGAAGAAAAATACAAATAGAGTATATATAAACATATATATATGGTATATTAGGGTTAA
>BQKN01066176.1:1249123-1269588 GCA_022839385.1 Asparagus kiusianus
CGGAGCTCCTCCACCATCGGAGGTTTGTTTCCACCCCAAATCTAACATCCAAAACATTAGTCTTTATTTTAAGTGAGATAAAATAAGATTCATCAACTTTTAAAAAAGATAACAAAATCAGGATTTTCTGTTATAATTCCAAGTTAAAATAACCCAAATGTCAAATCCATTCTGAAGGTTAACGAAGTTTCGCAATTTGGGGTATGATTTCCATAAGGCCCATGGGCCAGTTGATTGTGGCTGGATTAATCTATTTCTACTCATCCATTATTACTCACTAAAGGAAGCTGCCTCCCTTTCTCGGTCACAATTTCTAAAAACCCAAGGATGATCATAACTTACCACATTAATTACCCACGTTAAACTCTCCAGAACAAAATTCTAAACCGCTCTGCTCATATACATCGTAACCTTCTCCTCAAACATTAGATTAATCTGATATATTTTTTTCCTTTTACAACCTACGCCATGGAAATACTGCATAAATGGATGTGTACATTAATTTTTTTTTTTCATCTAAACCCTCCATCTAGGAAAGAATGCATCTGAGTAAAAAATAATAAACTTTGACATCCGATTAAAGATGGCATCAAAGGAGGAGTGCACAATCGAGCTCTTCTTTAGCATCCGATCACAATTTCCTCTTAATTTTATTCACCTAATAATTTTCTCACTTTTTATTTTTTTTAATGACTTTCTGACTTAACTTTCTTAATAAATATTTTTATCATATCATAAATTATGTAGTTGTTCTAACAATTTTTTCCGATAAAGGTGTATTGTACATGCATGCAACGGATGCTCTAGGAATACTAGTATTTTACTGATGAGGAGATATTTTTGAGGTAGTGAATGAACCAGAAGAGACGTATGATGTCATTTATGATAAGATATCTAACTTTTATGGTTAAAACTTGTAGATATTACTTCTAATTTTGTTAGTACATAAGTAAGAGCTGAAAGGGTTATTTGCACTATTGAGAGATCTATATATATATATATATTTTTTTGTATTTTGACACCTAAGATCTTGATCTCATTTAATTGTAGTATCTTTTATTTTGTTGTGGTTTATTTTCTGTTTAAAATGTATCACATGCTTAACAATGTGATTTATTGGGAACAATAATACACTCATAATGAAAAACGTATCACTTGTTGACACGTTATCAATGTAGAAAGTTATGATGGAAATATCTTCATTGTTGGAGCTTAGGAGCTTAGCTTAAAAGGTTAATGATCGATAAGCATCTGCGAGACATCGATACCCAATTTCAGGCTAACATCCAACGTACTCATATAGATCGAACCCCCTTCTGTTCCTTCATTGTTAAAAATAAAAAATAAAAATATTTCTTACTGTAGTGAGTCCTAGCTGGCCCACGGGCCAGGCCCCTATAAAACCCATCCCCCCAAAAAAATTCCACCCCCCGCAGATCTCCATCTCCCTCGTTCGGCCATCGATGTCTTCACCCTCTTCATCCTCTCCTCCCTCTTCTCCTTCAACCCCGACCTCAATCTCCTACCCCCTCGACGGAACCCTAACCCTAGATTGGATCCGGACCCTAACCTCCGCCCTAAACCACTCCTCTCGAAACCTCCCCGCTTCTTCTCTCCCCTCCGTTCTCCCCTTCCAAGTCCTCAATCGCCTTCTGCTGACTGCTTCCAATATTCTTCACAGGGAGCCCAATTGCTTGCATCTTGACGCCGGCGACGGCGGCGCTGGAGAGGTCGTCGTCGTCGGCGACGTCCATGGGCAGATCCATGATGTCATGTTCTTGCTGGAGGATGCGGGGTTCCCGACCGAGGAGAGGATGTTCGTTTTCAATGGGGATTATGTGGATAGAGGAGCTTGGGGGTTAGAGACTTTTGTACTTCTTTTGGCTTGGAAGGTACGGTTTCTATCTGGAAAGATTTGATCTTGTCGTGTTTTTAGGTGAGCTTCGAGCTGAATCTAGTTCAGGTTTGAGGGGATGGGAGAATTTCATTGTGAAACTAATCGCAAGCTGGAAATGTTAACATCTATTCCTAAACGTGAAACCTATGAGCACGAATGAATTAAATTGAAGCTCAAACGTAGAGAAAGATTTGATCTTGATGGGGTTTGAGCGCCCATTTGGCTTGAATTTAGTGGATGATCGAGGGGATATGAAGAATTTGGTGTTTTTTTGGTTTTGGTGCACTGGTCAGATGTCTTTGTGTTTAGATCAGTGGCTCTCAATTATGATCTGAAAGACTGTATTATGATCTTTAAAGAACGCATTTAAAATGTGAAAAAGAGATCCTGTTAGGATTCAGTTCGGGATTGAAGTAGCGGTGGTGTTTTGTTTCAGATTAGAGCAAAGTAGGAACATAACGTGAGATGATAAATATTGTTTTTCGGTTTTAGTGGAAAGGTTTGATCTTGCTGAGTTTTTAAGTGAGCTTGCGATGAAGTTAGTTTAGCGATTGAGGGCATGGGGGTCTGGATATCAGCAGCTACCTCCCTCAGCAAAATGAGCTAGGTGATAGAAGTGAGTCCACACCTTCGATATGACTAGTAGGATAGACTTCACTTCGACGTCAATCTCTTGGTAGTTCATTACCAGAATAAAAATGAGTTATTACCTCACAATTCACTTTCTCTCTGTATACTCACACATATACTTTTCGTAGCATGTAGTGGTGTAACATCCATATTTATGTCTTACTGTAAAATTTAATGATACTGGAAGAAACTCATTTCACAATTCCACCACAAATGCAAAACCACATGAAAACTTAACCTAATTTCCTAGTTATGTTATTAAGAAAAACCATGAAAAAAATCCATTTCAGATTGCTACAATTCCGAATAAAGAAAAACATAGGACTTAAATAAGTTAAGGATGATGATGATGTAGATGATGAGAATCCTAACATTATTGACTAAAATACGAACCCACAACTCTTAAAAAATGAGGTTGTTGTCAATGTTACAGAAGGTGTTAGGTGGATTAGAAGTTTCAGCTAGCGCCTAGTGCATAGACGCCTAGGCGTATGTCTAAGCGGTGCATAGACGTTTGACTATTTTTTAAATTATTTAATTATAATAATTATAAAAAATATGTATTTAATTCATATAAATTTATAAAAAATAGATTGCAACTTAGATCCACAATAAACCATACATACTTAAATACTAAATAACCAAAATAATAACTAACAAGGTTATAGAAAGTGCTAGGAGGTATAAGCGTTGGACTCGACGCCTAGAGCTTATGAGGTTTTCTTTTTTATTTTTTAATTATAATAATTGATAGTGAATGTTAATGTTATAGAAAGCTAGTGGTGGTCGATGAGGTTTTGCTAAAGATCGGAGGAGATAGTGGATGTGTTCACATTTGGAGGTTAAAAGAGTTTGAAGGAGGTTGGAGGACGTAGAGGTTGCAATACAGAAAATGAAGATCAAGGCCTACAGGATGCAGTTCACATAAACAGACAATGCTCCCCTAAACACTCTTAAAATATAGGTGGGCAGCCTAGGTACCACCCAAGCGCTAGACACTAGTTAGGTGACCTAGATATCGCCTAGGCCTAGGCGTGCGCCTAGACGGATTGGGCGAAGGCTGTTTAAAATAGTGGTCACTGGTCACTGTTACTAGATATGTTCTATTTGACTTTAAACTGTATATAGTCTAATCTAAGAAAAGGAAAGAAGAAAGCTTTTGTGTTAATTAGGGATGATCAACAAAACATATTGACTAATTTGTTAGTTGCACCACTTAGTCTTTCTCATCCACAGACCCATAACTTAACACTTAGTCATTCTCATCCACAGGGTCACAACTCTTTTTCTTTATATTAGTGTTACTGCATGTGCAAATGCACATGTTACACACAATTATAAATTCTTTATATGAATTTTTTATACAAGAGGATTAATTGCACTTTAATATTCTAAAGTTTAAAAGAAACAACAACAATTTGAGGGGCATATATGAAAAATCATTTTTTATTTGGGAAAGAGGATGAAGGTGTATATAATGATTGAGGAAATGGACATTTTGTCCATTTTTCATAATTCCAATTTTGCCCCTAAACAAACAAAAGTTTCCGCAGCAGCAAAGTTGAGAAAATGAGAATTTTTCATGATTCCTTCACATTTTTCTACCCTCACGATTCTTTTATATGGTAGTATAGATAATATAATAGCTCTCAACTTTAAGTGTATTGTTTGTATAGCTACTTTTAATTTTTTTTTTCAATATTCGTCTATTAAATCTTTCATATTTGAGTAACTTTCTCGAATAATTGAAATTGATATTAAGCTATTTTGAAAATAGTCCTCCAGTTAAGACTTAAGAGTAGTTGTAGCAATTAGAGAAAGCAAGTTGAAACTACTTACAAGTTGGAAGACCTAATAGCAATTTCAGTGAGTTGAGGGAGTAATTTCAAAATGAGAAAGATGTAAGGGACTAATTATGAATTATAATTATGAATTAGTCCATATGATAATTGTGGGCAAAATCCGGGGGCCATCGCTACCTCGGTCCTTGACTCCGCCATTGCTAGCGGTAAAACCTGTGGGAGTGTCATCACTTGAGATTACTACAAAACTTCAAGATTGTTGCTCACATGGATACAATGTTGTGCAAAGAATGATGAAAAAAAATCATAAAACTTTTGGCAGATAGCTAGAGAGAAATTTCTCCTCTATTCTTTGCTCTCAACTGTTGATGCCGCTTTTGTCTATAAGCTCTCAGAGGGAGTTGTGGCAACAAATGCAAGATACGAGAACTCATGTGGTTCAATAGCATGACTTCACATTCGCAACCTTTTGGATACAACCATACAACGTAAATTTCCACAACAAAACTTCATCTTATAAACTCTTACAAACCAATTAATTATCAAATATAATCAGATATAAAAATAAGTAAATAATTAAATAAAAGGAGAGCAAGAAGATAGGGACATGTGTCACACCACCGTTGTGGCATGTTGGGACATGCTAAGCATGGTAGGCGAGGCAGATGGTCATACAGATATACAAATAAATAATTAATTAAATAAAAGGAGGGCAAGAAGATAGGGACACGTATCACGCCACAGTCGTGGCATGTTGGGACATGCTAAGCATGGTAGGCGAGCCAGATGGACGTAAACGCATGTTGTCTTTCTAAAAATCAAATAAGCAAATTGTAGATGAGAGGAGATTTCATTATAATCCACTTCACTATCTTATTTATCGCATATGAAACTAAATAAAAAGCATTACAAGGGAAAGCAATAAGAAACGAGTATAACCTAAATAAACCCAACAATATCCTTAAAAAGTTGAGTCTCGAAGATAATCACATATGAAAAATATGCAAAACCATGTGAGGGTCGGGACTGTGCGTTGGTACTTGGTAGAAGGTAACTTTTAGCTTTGAACATTCTCTTAGCATTGCCTATGTCACAGCTTGAAGAGCATAATTGACTAAGTCTTGAAGTAGACCACCCTATCAAATATTAACAAATTCACATAGAATATGCAACCATCTGTTTAGTGAGCCAGTTGGAGCGATAATATGATCCTGCTCACAAATATCATCTCATGAGAGTTTCTAGGATTGATCCCTGCCAACCAATCATAACCTTCACGGTGCCTCTTATGTGGATAAATCCTTCAAAAGCATTGCAACTGGACATAATATCCTAACAAATCGTAACATTGGAGTTATTAAGAGTACAACTGATCGTAACCAGTTATATCACTTGAGGCCCCTTATCATAGGAATGAGGTTATAGTGGTGCCTAATGCAAATCATAGATACATCCACACACCATTGTTAGCCATTAAGAAGAAGTTTGTTTCTTGGATGTAGTTATTTATGCACTACCTAGTATCACTTTTTCATGTTGTTGGCCGCTTAGAATGAGAGTTGCAACATAAAAACAATATATAGTTTTTATTTCTCAGGAACAAACCTAAAGGAAAAATATCAGAGTCCCCTTGAACTCTGGTGATTTTGTAGAATCATCTTGAACTTCATAAATCAAAGAAAACCCATTGGACCTTCACAATTATATTAACCCCTCTGAACTATTGGAAATCTCATAGCGGTGTTAATGAGTAGAGGAAAAAGTCAAAACGTAACCTGCTTGTTATATCTTGTTTTCCCACATGAATGTTCTTCATTCAAAGGTTTTGTCACAAACTTTAATTTCTCATAACTTAAACGTATTACTCTTACCTGCTCATGAGTCATGACGTTTATGAGATTTTTCATTATGGGATTTAGTATAGCTTGAAAGTTAGAGGGGGTTTTGTTTAATATATACATTCTAGGAATTTGCAGAAAACATCCTAAACTTTTTCTTGGGGTTGAGGCTACAGCTAGAGGGCGGGCGGGACAAAAAGAGGGAGGGAGGGGGTTGGGGGGAGAATATTATCAATTATAAATTAAAGCCATAAGAAGTTTATCCTTCTGTACAAACAAGGTGGTAGAACATGCAAATAAATTACCTTTCCTAATCCTTATCCTCATTGTTTACCAACTAGATCTTGATTTTGATTGCTTAAATCATGTAGGTGGATTTTTTTTTCATTTTCTCTGGTTATGTTGTTTTTAGTGGGGGTTTGATAGGGGGAGATGGTGGTATTTTTTCTAGCAGTGCGTGAGGTTTTGTTGATGAGTTAACATTAAATGTCTAATGTCTCATTTTTAGTGTTCATTAGCATTTCCTTCCTGGTGTGCAGGTCTTTCTGCCAGATCGGGTGTTTCTCCTTCGCGGCAATCATGAATCCAAGTACTGCACAACAGTTTATGGTTTTGAGCAAGAGGTAATGGTTAAGTATGGAGATCAAGGACAACAAGTCTATCGAAAGTGTTTAAGATGTTTTGAAGGCCTTCCCTTGGCCTCCATTATAGCAGGCTGTGTATATACTGCTCATGGAGGGCTTTTTCGCAGTGTAGCAGTTACTCCAGCAAAGAGGTCTAAAGGCAAAAAAGGTCGAAAGATTATATCCCAAGTGGGCACAAGCATTTTAAAGCTAGGCTCCTTGGAGGAGTTATCAAAAGCTAGGCGAACGGTTCTTGACCCTCCTTGGGAAGGTTCAAACTTGATACCTGGTGATGTATTATGGTCTGATCCATCATCAAATCCAGGTCTCTCTCCAAACAGGGAGAGAGGTATTGGTTTGTTATTTGGTCCTGACTGCACGGAAGAGTTCCTAAAGAAAAATAATTTGAAGGTATGTTGTAAGGCCATTTCTTATAGATTTCTTTCAGATTGTCCTTTAGCTAGTGTGCATTGATCAACAAAGTGAGATGAGTTATGTATTTAGATTTTCCTCGAAATAGCTTACGGAATTTGTTTTTGTAATTTAAAAACATAAAAGTGAAAAATGTAATTATCTGTACTTCCTGGAAATATTTCCTTACAGAGTGTCTTCTTGTTGTGAACTGACAATGACAGTTTCCTGAGGTATCTAATACCTTTTGTAGTGTTGTCTAAGATTCAGTAAGATTTTGGAGTATTCATGTTCTATAATATAGGCACTTCACTAATATTAATCCACATGAGCTGGTTAAAATAAGTATGGTATGATATGATTTGTGTATTCTACCATCTTGAAATTGTTTTCTGTCTTTAGTCTTATGGGCATTCCATAACTCATGGTTAACGTTATTGTAGTGAT
The DNA here is from genome assembly GCA_022839385.1 of Asparagus kiusianus. Lineage (NCBI taxonomy): Eukaryota > Viridiplantae > Streptophyta > Magnoliopsida > Asparagales > Asparagaceae > Asparagus > Asparagus kiusianus. Next base: position 1,256,772 of record BQKN01066176.1, read on the forward strand.
GCTAATGTCATGTTACAATTTAGAATTTAATCTAAATGACACATTTTATTCATTATTGTTGAAACTGTAATGGAAATGTGAGCAATCATCTTGTCTATTTTGCTAAATGCGCAGGTAATACAGAACTAACAACTTTTATCTGAAATTATATGGAAAATAACGTACTAAGCCCCATGGTGGGTTGCTCTTAGCATATTGTATATTGCAAAAATTATGAACATAGATCATCTTGAAACTTTTATTTTCTGAAACTCTGCTGTTTGTATGGTAGCTGATTATCAGATCACATGAAGGGCCTGATGCAAGGGATAAAAGACATGATTTGGGCTGTATGCAAGATGGATATACAATAGACCATCAGGTGGAATCTGGAAAGTTGATTACCCTTTTCAGTGCACCTGATTACCCCCAATTCCAGGTTTATTTTTTTAATCATTTTTTAGAAAAATACTTTTGTATTGGGTGGGAAACACCCCCCCCCCCCCCCCCCCACCAAAAAAAAAAAATCCCCCTTTGTTAATGATATCAGCCTAAAGGAAGTTATATATGGGACAGTAATTCTATTATATGTTTTACGTTTTATTACTGATTGTTCCAATTTGAACTCTTGCTTTACTCTTTTTACTTTTGTGGAAAAGCTATCTTGGTGCCAGGACTTGCGCTGGTTATCCATGTGAAAAAAGTTAATAGTTATCCTGGGCATTGCTTCAGATTAAGCTTATCACTGTTAATAAAAAATATCAACAAGGAAGGATTTGTAAGGAAAATGACAGACGCAATAATCAATCTAGAATAGTTGGGATACTGCCTGATGGCTAAGGATTAGATTCTTTTGTATCTACCAATACATAAATAAAGATACAAATCTGCAGCGAGAGATGTAACGAAACTACTTGTCAAATTCAATTTAAGTATAGCGTCTTGCACTTTGAGATATTTATTGCAGAAAACTACTTTAGAATCTTCTTTAAAATATCTTTTGGTTCTCTTTGCAGGCTACAAATGAGCGCTATAACAATCGGGGTGCATATATTGTTCTGCATCCACCTGATTTTTCTACCCCCAAATTCCACAGTTTTGAAGCCATCAAACCTAGGCCTAAGGTACATATCACTTCTCCCCCCATGTACTTTTCTTTATTTCTTCTCTATTGGACAGCGTGGTTAGTTTTCTAGCAGCTAGTTTAATTTAAACTGGAAAGAATTTTATTTTGAGAAGCACATATTTTTTCCCTGTTTAATTTGCAACTTATATTTTGTGAAGAAACGCATAGGCAAGGTTGTTGATAGCGGATCGCGGCGCGTCGCGGCGAGGTACCGCTAAGGCTATATCGGGCTATTGCGGCGAAATCGCGGCAAATAGTGCACAGTCAAATGGCGGTCAAATTTAAATATATTTAAATATCCTAAATAATAAGAAAATTCATAAAAAAAATCTAAAAATTCAATTAGTTGTAAATTTCTTGTATTATCAATAAATAACAATTAAAAAACTTGTTGTATGAATGAAACTATGAAGAAATTCAAGAAATATAGCATCATAATGTGTGATAGCGGGTTTAGCGGGTTTAGCCGCTTTTAAAAACGAAAATCCGCTTTTAACCGCGAAAATCCGCTTTTAACCGCGAAAACCTGCTTTTAACCCGCTAAAATCCGCTTTTACGCGCTATTCGAATGAATAGCGGATTTTCCCGCTTAAGCCAACCGCGAAACCCCTACGCGTAGCGCTGAAGGGCCGCGACCGCTATTCGCGCCACTATAGCCCCGTTATTGGCCGCTATTTACAACACTGCGCATAGGACAGTTAGTCCAGTGGGAATTATGTTGGTAAACTGGAGACAAATCATGAAACGTAAAGTCTGAATAAAACATGCCAGTAATTCAGTTATAGGATTTGTAGCTATTTTTAAATCCATAAAAACATGCATCTTGTTACTCTGTAATTCTATAGAATCTATACACAAGGTTCAAAAGAAGATCAGTAATAACAATGATTTTCTGCACATACGAATGCATTTCCTTTGCAGAAATATTTATATATTATTGGAAATACATGTTTATCTTTGTCAATAATTATGGAATCTGTGAATGGTTGACAATTTAGTGTAAAAAATGACCAAGGCCTATACATCCCGAGTTCAATACTAGACAATTGACGCTCACACCCACATAGGGAGAGAGGAAGGACATTAGATTAGGAAATGAGAGAAGCTCCATGAAGCATTTATGTGGTGGATCGTTGTTCTCTTGATTAAGATATAATACTTCTTTTAGCCCGGCCTTTCACGCACGCGTGCGCTGACACTGCTTTGTAGTTAGCATAGTAGAAGATGTGTATATGTACATGTGGCTGAGCATATATCTGAAACCAAAGTCCCTTCTAAGTTTTGGACATATAGCTTCAGCTGTTTACCATAATCAAATGTAAAGCCCATCGCATCAGTTCCATGTTTTCTATTTATTTTTAACAGACAGATAAAAGCTTTGAATGTAATCATCACAACTTTGACTTTGATATCAACTTTTATCCTTCTAATTCATTCTTAAGTAAAAATCATATCCAGTCTCTATTCTTTCAGCTATGTAGATTTTAAATCTAAAAAAGTCACCAGTGATGCTGTTCAAGATTGAAAAAAGAATGGAGAAGGCCTCTTTTTGAACATATTTTGTTCTTGCCTTTTGCTCTTAACCTTTTCTTCTATTTTAGTTCTATCTCCATCTTTTATGGTTAATAATGGAAGTTTACAGCTAGCACAATGTTGTACAGTAGTCACCATATTTGCAATAAAGTTTTCAACAGTAGCAACTTTCAATTTAAAAGAATGGATTGGGAGTAGCTTGAACTGTTAGGCTTATCTAGCTGTTTCAGAGTTTGCCCAATAACATTTTTCAGTTCTGAAAATTTGATGAACATTTAGGGAGAAACTAATTGTATGAACAGGGTTCAATTTGCAGTAGTTCATAGTGAATGTCTTGACTGCTTGTGAACATTATAGTAAAAAAGGAAAATAAGGTGTTTTTGTGCCTCATTCTTATGATACAGCTTGTTCTTAAATGTTATTTAGCCTTCCTAGATCTACCAACTCTAGGAGAAGAGTCGTCTAGGTCTAGGATCTTTGTGTCAGGCTTAGCAATTTTACAACATCAGTAGCAGCAAAAGCAACAAAGCTTTTATTCCAATTTTTTGTGCCAGAGACTTAGCAGTTCTCATAGCATTATCTCATGGCCTATTCATCATACATTATTTCTGTAAAATAGTAGTAGTACTTCATTCTGTTGGAGAAGTTTGATTGTTTTCTTAGTTTCTTTCTGCATATGGACTTTTATATTTGAGCTGGTAATATACTATAAATAACCATGATTGGTAGCTTTTTATTTTGGGTTCGGTAGAAATATAACCGCCCTTTTTGGTCATCCCACATTATGGATAAAATGAATGAGGTGGCAGCCCTGATGGAAAGCATTAGTGGTGACACTCATCCTTCTAGTCACGTTAGAGTAGTGCTGGGCCTTCCATTCACCAATCCTATCTTGACAGTTCATTTTGCTAAATAAGCCCTCAACATATACTGAGTAACCAGTCTTTCTGTATGTGTATGTATGTACATATTCAAATAATGGGTATGAGGTTGGCGCTTACGTTGCTAAATGAACTACCAATAGATGAACATATGGTGGAGTGCACCTTGCCAGTCACTTTAGGGTAGCTGGGTCCTGTGATCCTTCATCTCTTTGTAGTTCATTTATTAAAATGAGCCATTATGACTATGAAACCGTATATATTGATAGCTTATTTAGCAATATGAGCTACCACCTCACACCCCTTCTTCTAGGCGTGTGGGTTTGATGGTCATGAGCCGGCGGCTCATTTTTTAAAAAAAATGAGCTATCGGGTGATAATTGGTTGTGTTTTGATTAGCAAGGCAGCCAGGACTACATGTCCATCTCTTGGTAATTAGCTAAATGAATTGCCACCTCAGGCCTATTATTTCCATGTATAATGACTGTATGTATCCATGTATGTTCCCTTTTCAACCAAGATTTGATAACTTGGTTTCAGTTGTATTGATTTATATCTATGTATTCATTAATTTATGACAATCTGATGCAGGCAAGCCCCTACTATGACTTTGAGGAAGTGATAGACTCTGACGAAGAGCTGGCCTTGATCTCCATGGACAATAGCTCATCCCTTGATGTTGTAACAGATATCCAATAACATTAAATCTTTGTGGTATTGATGTGTATCTATGGCGTCTTGTTTGGTAAGATTATATTTTTACTCATAAATTTATCAGTCTTTTTGTTTAACATATGCTGTCATGCCAGGGTAGAGAAGGGTCTCGTAGGTAGAACGTCTGGCGTTCTCTCTTTTGAGCTCTTGCTGACCTGGAACGTCTTTTGGCCTAGTTTGTTGTTGGGCGCTTTGTAACCTTATTAATTAACTGCATGTTTATACCAATGTATAATTTCTACATGATTACAACCGTTCTTTAATTAAGTTTTCGACATGCAGCAATTTGTTTTGGTTCTTCTATTTGGTTTACAGCAAGCAACATTTGTTGTATGGGTCTACTGGTGAAATTTAGCCTATGTTCAATCTCTTGCTTAAGTTTGTTTGGATTGATGGGAATGAGGGTGAAGGGAAGTTAGGAGAACCATTCACCTCCATTCACCTTGTTTGGGAACACTTAGGAGGTGAAGTTAATTCATCCTAGTTCCCCTTGGTTCACCCCCTATTAGTATAAAATTTGTTACCTCCTAAATTGGAGTGTAACCAAGGGGAAGGGAATTCCCTTCCCTTCCCTTTCCTTCCTTTCTCACAGTTTCCTTTAACTTCCCTTCATCCCCTACAAATCCAAACAGCCCCTAAAGCAACTTTACGTTGTTTACAATGCTTTTGTTTAGAGCGCTCTGTCGTTTTTTTTTGGAGGTGGGGGGTTCTTGGCAAGCTCCTGAAACCTTAGAAACACCCGCTTTAATAATTTGATTAAGTTAGAGCCACATCAACCCCCACCACGTACCGCTATGAGTCCATTATTTCGCTCACAACACAATGGAATCTCCTATATTTAACTTTGTTGTACAAGGGAAGCTTAAGACATATTTGCTGAATAGATCCCTCAATACTATCTTGGGAGAAAACGAAATCTCTTTGTTCTTTATATGGTTTTTCGATATTGATTACAAATTCCAAGAAATTGGATTAAGGGGGATTTTAACTAGTTTTCTCCTTACATCTCTCTCTCTGTCTCTCTCGTCCTTTTGGGGCACTATTTAAAAACAATTCAAATGTAAAATTCCAACTTTTTTAGATGAGAGAGCTTATTTGGGATGTAACTAAACAAGAAACGTGGAGGGAAAAAAAAAATATGGAAAGCTAGCTTAACAGGTGCTTAAATCAAGAAGTAAAACCCTCTAGACACCCTCTTGAGAGAAAATTCTAGTCCAAAGAATATTTTTACCGTTTCAAAATCATCTTACCAAATTTTCACAAGCTCTAATTAATGAATTTTCCCTTTTCAGCTCTTTTATCTCACTTTACTTTATCCCCTACGCAGTCAAAATTAAGCACACACCACAATACGCAAGCACACACGTATTTGGGATACCATATACATCGCGGTCGGAACTCGTAAATCCGTCTTCGTTTGAATCTCAGAGACTTTTGTCATTTCGAGTTCTTTTGTTTTGTTTTGTCTTTTTGTTTTCTCCCCCTCTTTGTCCTTTAAGAAATGTCCTATTGAATTCAACAATTAACATAGGAATTATCATGACATACGCGAATTTAATATATATGCGCGTCGTACAAATGAGAGCGTGTGCCGGTGGAGTGTGGAATACCATGGGAAGCCACACTCCCCCTCTCACGACCATGACACCCGAAGTCCACCCCTCACAAGAGCACAAGCTCACGGTCGAGGATCCCTTATCATCCAAAAACGCACGCGTTCAACGTGCTCAATGGCTCCGAGCGGCCATCCTCGGCGCCAACGACGGCGTCCTATCCGTATCCACCCTCATGCTCGGCGTAGGTTCTGCCCATGGAGCCGACCGTCGCTCCATCCTCATCTCCGGTATAGCGGGCGCCATATCCGGCGCCTTCAGCATGGCCCTCGGCGAATACGCCTCCGTCTCAACCCAAAGAGACATCGAGGAGGAAGAAGGCAGCAGCCGAGGTCAAAGCCAATCCAAAATAGTCGAAGCCGAAGCCGAAGCCAAAGCCAAAGAACAAGCAGAGGCAGCCCCGTCCCCCTACCGCTCGCCTATGATGAGGGCGGTGGCGACGGTGGGCGGGGAGGAGAACGTTTTGCCGAGTCCGATCAAGGCTGCGGCGGCGTCGGGGCTGTCATTTATGGCGGGGTCCGCGTTCCCGCTGTTCTCAAGTGCGTTTGTCCGGCCGTATAAGATCAGGGTGTTGGTGCTGGTGGCTGCGACGACGGTAGCGTTGGTGGGGTTCGGAGGAGTTGGGGCTCGCCTTGGTGGGTCCCGCCGTGCGAGGCTATCGGCGGCCAGAATGTTGGTCGGCGGCTGGTTGGCTATGGGGATCACTTACTGGTCACTGAAACTATTCGATGCAGATGACCGATGAAGATCGTCTGGTTAATCAAATGGTAAACCAAAAGAAGCTCTTTCAATTTGTGTGAGCGTCATTCTTAGATTAAAGATTTGCCTCGGCGCTCCCCCGGATTTCTGTGCACCAGAATAATACTTGTCCGTATTATTGTAGGAGGTTTAAGATCGATGTAATATTTTACTACTTATCATAATAATGATAATGATTATGTACACGCGATTAGCTTCTCAGAGGCATGCCAAGGTAACATGCTTAATTTGCAAAGCAAGTGAAAAGTTGTAACGTGAACGAAATTGATGTATTAACAAGTACTAGTATAATGACCGTGATTTGTACGTGGACATATTTTTTATTTAATATTACATTATCTAATAAATTATATATAAGTATTTTATCAAGTTATTTTCTTACACTGTTATTAAAAAATTAAGGTATACTATTACATTTATAGTTATTTAGATTTGCTTATTATTATGTTATCAAACAATTTATTTAAGAGTATAATTATTAAATAATAATGTAACCATTAGTTTATGTGACACTATTGAAATAATTAAACCATTTATATCATTAAATATTTATGCTATGTAGATATTTTATTACAACATTAATTAAACAATGGCAATAATTCTTAACATTATATGACTTTGTGTTGTAAAGAATATTACCTTGTTCAATAATTAACATAGTCTTAGTAATAAAAAACTGTACATCATAAATAAAAATATTCTTTATTTAGGAAAAATACTTTATATACAAATATTGGACCCTTGAAATTTATGAGACATTTACTTTCCAACAAAAAGTGCATACTTCATAAATTTCAAGGTCTAATATTTTTATATAAAGGTATTTAACAACCAATGTTTATTACTAAGATGATATTATAACCTTGAACATTATAATATTTCTTACAATATAAAGAATCAATCCCTATTTATAGTATTATCATTAATTATAATTATGTATAACAATTTATTAAATAAATAATTTTACTTTTTCATTACAATTTATAATTATTTATAATAAATTATATTATATATTATGAATTTTATTATCATTAAAAATTATTAATATATTGCAGTGGATGACTAAGTATTTTGAGAAAATGAATAGAAAAGTATATGTCCCATAAATTTCAAGAATATAATATTTTTATATAAAGAAATTTTCCTAAATAAATTTTTTTAATTTATAACTTCCAAAGTTTTATTACTATGACGATATTAATTATCGAACAAGATAATATTCTTTACAACATAAAGAATCAATCTCTATTTAGACTATTAGTAATAATTATAATTATGTACAATAATTTATTAAATAAATAATTTTACTACTTTATATAATTAATAATTCTTTATACTAAATTATAAATATTTATTTATGAATTTTATTATTATTATAAATTATTAATATATTCTTGTGAATGACCAACTATTCTGAGAAATGGAAGAGGTGCCTAGTTAATGAGAGGTTATGTGTTATTAGTTTTATAAATAATGGTACACTTGTAAGTTATAAAAAAATGAGAGGGCAAAAAAGAAAATCAAAAGTTTTAACATGGATATTCTCTTTTATAAGTAGTATGGATATAGATGTATGTTATAGGTTACATCAAATACTCAAATCCATATTGCTTTGGGAGTTCCTTTTATAGGTTGGTTTGTTTTGATCAAGAGTCATACTTACATTAGACTTTGCACAACTAATCATATTAGAGGTTTATTCCTACTTGGACTCTTGTTGGGTTTTAGGATACGTGGACTTCTATTCCTATTAGAACTTTTATTCCTTAGACAGCAATGAATTGAGATCTTCAAGGCTGTATAAGAACAGTCTTTCAGGACAATTAGACGCATCAATCTTCAGAGCACCAATCAAGAAGAGAGAGTTCTTTTGTGAAGCCTATTTGATATTATTTTCTTTTGTTCCTTTAGTTGAGAGTTGTATTACGCTATTAGTGTGTGATTTGGGATTGAGAGATCTTCTTTGTATTCCTCACAATTTAGTAAAGTTTCTCCTCCTTTGCCTATAGATGTAGGCTACAAGCCGAACCACGTATATCTTTGTGTTCGTGTGTTCTTGATATTTTTTGTGCTTTCATGTGATTAATATTAGCTTATCTTGGGAAGTTTGTTATAACAAATTAGTATCAGAGCCCTCAACTATCGATCGAATGAGAAGATGACAACAACTACTACGAAGTGGGATATTGAGAAGTTTGACGACAACATCAGTTTTAACCTTTGGCAAGTTAGGATGATCGTCGTGTTGACATAAAGTGGATTGAAGAAGACTTTGTTCGGGAAGTCGAAGAAACTAACTACTATGACAGAGGAAGATAGGAACGGGTTGGATGATAGAGCTCTCACAGTGATCCAGTTATGTTTGATAAATGAAGTTTTGCAAGAAGTTCTCACGGAAAAAACAACCACTGATTTGTGGTCAAAATTGGAAGATTTGTATTTGACGAAGTCGCTTACTACTCGCCTCCTTTTGAAGCAGCTTTTGTATACACTTCGGATGTCGAAAGGAACACCTAACAAATCACATATTGGTGAATTTAATTCTATGATTACAGATTTGAGTAAGATTGATGTTAAGATCGATGATGAAGATCAAGCACTATTGTTATTGTGTTCTTTGCCACCTTCCTACAAGCACTTCAGGGATACTATTATTTATGGTCGAGATTCTATTGGTATCAAGGACATCAAAGAGAAATTATTGAATAAGGAGAAGATCAACAAAGAGTTAACCATAAGTAAAAGTGGCGATAAGGCTGATGGCTTATTTGTTCGAGGAAGATTAGAAGAAAGAGGCATTGGAGGTAACAGGTATAAGTCGAAGCACATGAATCTGGCCTACAAATATTGTAAGAAGAAATGGTACATCAAGACCGATTGTTATAGATTGAAGAACAAAAATATATAAGAAGAGTATGAAGAAAAATCAAAGGAAGACTCCACTGAAGTTGATATTGCTAAAGATGTGATTTTGTTGGCTACAGATGATATAAACAGGAGCATGAATGATTGGATTTTGGATTTGGGTTGTTCCTATCATATGTATCCTAATCGGGACTGGTTCATCACTTATGAATCTATTGATAATGGAGTTGTTCTTATGGGGAACAATGCCTTATGTAAGACTATTGGGAAATGCACAATTCGGATTAAGATGCATGATGGAGTCATCAGGACTTTAACAGATGTTAGATATGTTCCAGGTTTAAGAAAGAATCTCATCTTTTTGGGCACTATTGATAGCATTAGGTGTAATTTTTAGGTGAAGGTGGAGTTCTGAGGTTTACAAAAGGCTCTCTTGTGATTATGAAAGGAAAGAAGATCAGCAACTTGTATGTTTTGTAGGGTTCTACTATTACCAGCTCGGCTGCAATTGCATTGTCGATGTTAGGAGTTGATACTATCAGATTATGGCATATGAGACTTGGTCATATGAGTGAACGCGGGTTGACAGAGTTGAGCAAGAAGGGTTTTTTATGTGGACAGAGTATAGGAAAATTAGGATTCTACGAGCATTACATTTTTGGGAAGCAGAAAAGAGTCAGATTTTTGGGGACCTTTTCAAGTTGCCTCGAGGGGTGGTAGTTCTAGGTATTTATTGACCTTCATTGGTGACTACTCCAGAAAGATTTGGGTCTACTTTTTGAGACATAAATATGAGGTGTTTGTGACTTTCAAGCAATAGAAGTCTTTGATTGAGAATTAGACTGGAAGGCTGATTAAGAGGCTTAGAACTGATAATGGCCTTGAGTTTTGTGGAGAAGAATTTAATGAGTTCTGCAGGAAGGAGGGAATCGTTAGACATCGTACAGTCCCTCGCACGTCACAATAGAATGGAGTGGTAGAACGTATGAACATAACCCTATTTGAGAAAGCTCGTTGTATGATGTTCAATGCGGGTTTAGACAAGGAATACTAGGCGTAAGTACTGAATACAGCTTGTTACTTAGTTAATCGGTCACCATCTACTGATATTAGTTGTAAAACTCCGGAGGAGATTTGGTCCGGTAAGCCTGCAGATTATTCTAATCTTAGAATATTTTGTTGCCCTGCATATGTGCATGTTAGTCAAGGAAAACTTGAGCCGCGAGCGAAGAAGTGCATATTCCTAGGTTATGCATTCGGTGTTAAGGGTTTTATGTTGTGGTATCTTGATCCGAAGTTATGACGCTCCTGGTTTCACTTACATGAGGCTGTAGTCCAAAGTGAACCCATAGATGTCAAATGTCCCTTGTACCCAACACTATGTAATAACACGTTTCACCATCACAATAACTCTCTCAAGTGGAATTAATAAAAGACAGTGTAGGTACAAACATATATAAAAAAGATGAAATCAGAAAATAGAACATAGAGATAAATGATCATCATCATAGATAATACAGTCTTGATAGATATAGAAGAAAATACGTCCAACAATTTGATACAAATGGTCAATAATCTCAACTATAAGAATCAATTGAAAAATACATAGGTTCTCAGCTCTCAGAATGAAATGTAAGTCTAACAATCAACTAAAATCAAAGCTAAATAACTGTGGAGCATAAACTACTATAAATAAATAACGACAACTATGCTGAAAGTCCATCAATCTACGGCTCTCCGAAACCCTGATCCGCTGTCTGAAAAGAAGGAAAATCCATAGCGTCAGAGTACTAGCAAGATCATCTTCATCCATCCCCAGGGGAAGGACTACTAAATATGATGGAGGCTCTACCTATAAGTGCATAGTCTACCTAAATTATTTTACCCTATACTATATGTGATTTATATTTAGCAATCCACAATACAAGACTGGTACGTCGAGTAAAATAATCCAAACAAGAAAACCCTCATGTATATACCATGTGTCTCAAGTTGTGAATTTCTAAATATAAATACCAACTATGTATAAAATAGTAAAGGAAAGTAAAACAGGAAAGTATCACAACAATCATCTCCATAAATATCACGAACTTCTCATTTTACCCTTAATGGACAAAGCATATACTAATACACAAATCCTGTGTAAACTACAAGACAATATACTCCTTTCATAAAAATCTCAATGGTGAACTACGTTCATGAGAAGTCTCTGCTTAAGATTCCAGCTGCTAAGTATTTCACATTTCTATTGCTTATAACTTCTACCGCTCATCGCATCGTCGTGCGGATCGACATATACGACTCACTAGCCTCATTGCATCATCACGCAAATCGACATATACGACTCACTAGCCTCATCGTATCATCGTGCGGATCGACATATATGGCTCACTAGCCCCATCGCATCATCGTGCAGATCGACATATACAACTCACTATTTGACAACTCCAGACGAGGGATTCATATGTGTTCAAACTCAATACGTGTACTCTTCAAAACATACGTATAGAACTTCATATGACTAGCACTACTCGCTCGCAAAACGAACCCGCAAAAAAGAAACAAGGTTCACAAATTGGGCCTGATTAGTTGACCGACAAAGAGCTTCGGTCGACTGATTGACTGCGTGCATAAGACAGGAGCATGCCCGTCAATCGATTGATGGAAAACATCAGTCGACTGAACAGATCGAAAATGCATGAGTTTGGGTTTTTGTCTATATCTCTCAAAACTTGGGTTTTTATTTACATATTTGATGAAAATAGATTTGTAACTCATGAAAACTTAAACAGGAATTTGTTTAAACAATATAATTCATGTAGTTACATAAATCTAGGGTTTAACATCTAATTAAAACCAAACTCTTATTTAACTTAGTTAATTAGGGTATGTGAACCAAATTAAAACATAATTAGCAAGTTAAAACAACCCTAATGATCATGATCATATAGACTCATCGATTACAGGTTTATCCTACTATTCATAGCATTGATTTAAGATTTAAACATCATAAATTAGGCTCTAACATATTAGTTTACCCTTAAACATGAATATTCACATAAAAAATTTATTTATTTTTAACTAAGGAGAGGTTTGGAGGAAGATGATATTGCCTTTAACCACGTGCAAAACTTCTCAGAAATAAGTAAGGCTTGATCCCTCGTCACCAAACATCACAAATTTCATCCTCTTGGTGTTCGCTTCACAAAGCTCTCTCGAAAACTCAATTTAGGGTTAGGGTTTGAAAGAGAAGGAGAGGGGCTGCTAGGGTCTGGAATACTGATGAAAAGATCAAATTTTCGTGTGTGTGTGTGTGTGTGTGTGTGTGTGTGTGTGTGTGTGTGTGT
>BQKN01066176.1:1269988-1283011 GCA_022839385.1 Asparagus kiusianus
TATATATATATATATATATAGCTGCAAACCTAAATCAAAACAGCGTAAACCCAAAACCTAAAATATTCTGGAAATCAACCCGTCATTCGACTGATGATTGCCATAACCTCCTGTTAGTCGACCAATGGGCAACATCAGTCGAGTGATCAGAGGTTATTTCCAGCCTTGACCTTTTGTGCTTGTTTTCGTGTGTTTCACTCGTTTCTTGTGCATATTTGACACTTGTATACTCTCATGTATACTCTTAATTGATCTCAAATCATTTGTCAACATAATCATTCATCCATAAATGATATTTATCATAATTAGAACTCATTTATTATTATAAATCATTCTATTTTCAAAATTTAGGGGGTTTTACAGAAGTCTCCTAAGATTATTATTAGTCGTGATATTACTTTTGATGAATCTACTATATTCCACCAGAAATGGTCATTGATTTCAGTTGATGGTAAGGCATGCACTACAAGATATAATGTGGAGTTAGAAATTCGTGATTCAGCTCTTCAGTAGGATAATACTACAGGAGTTCAGCAACCAGATCCCGTTCAAGTAGATGAAAAACCTCAGTAGCTGCAGGAAAAGTGGGAATACACTATTGTTAGAGATCGGTCTAGACGAGATATCTGACCACCGCGAAGATATGAAGACATGATAGCTTATACATTGTCGGTTGATAATTTTGTGCCCTTCAGTTATTCAGGAGCTACTTTAGGAGATGACTTCGCTAATATTTATGGTCGTCGTGCGGACAATTCAATCGACTTGATGAGGAGGCCTCTTTCATGTGGCAAGTTCAAGCCAGGCTTGGACTTGATCGATATAATATGCCGCACTTGATGCCATGCGGGGCTATTTAAGAATGTGGAGTAAGTTAGCTTATTTTGAAGTGAGGAATCTTCTACGCATTTGAGTCAAGGTGGAGATTTATTATAGGTTGTCTCAAATACTCAAATGCATATTGCTTTGGGAGTTACTTTTTTAGGTTGGTTTATTTCAATCAAGAGTCCTACTTACATTAGACTTTGCACAACCAATCATATTAGAGGTTTATTCTTACTTAGACTCTTATTGGGTTTTAAGACATGTGAACTTCTATTCCTATTAGAACTCTTATTCCTTAGACAATAAGGAGTTGGGATTTTCAAGACTATATAATAACAGTCTTTCAAGCCAATTAGATGCATCTATCTTCAGAGCACCAATCAAGAAGAGAGAGTTTTTTGTGAAGTCTATTTGATATTCTTCTCTTTTGTTCGTGCGTTCTTGATATTTTTAATTTCGTGCTTTCGTGTGATTGATATTAGTTTATACTGGGAAGTTTGTCATAACAATGTAGATGAGTACTTGTGAAGTAAGCTCTATTAGGAATAGCTGTGGTTCATCCTCGCTAATAAAGTTTCTTGTTCTTAGACAAAAGAAACAAGTTTAAAAAGATCAAGAAAAAACGACACATATATAGCATATACTACTTATACGTGGAATTTAAGTTTATGACATTATATTTTAGAAAATAAATTAATAATAAATAAAAAGTAAAACCTGACGACATATCACTCAACAATCTCGAAGCATATATTATTTCTCATTACATTGTTAAAGAACAATATCACAGCTACGTCCACGGCAACTTCGGGGCCCTCAACCCAAAGTAGATTACGGCGAAGCATTTATAGGTACATCGATCCGCACGTTGTCATAGAATTGTTACTTATAATTAATTAAGTCAAAATCATATGTTGGATATAGAAAGCTTTGGGGATGTGCATGATTTCATGAATAACATCGACAAGAAAAAAAATGATCGTTATCATCTACCCATAAAATTGGATATTTAGATCACCTTATAGACCAACCTAGATGGAAATTTCCGTCTAGTTTGGTCGTTTTTCTACTAGTGTTATGTTGGGGCTTGTGCTTGTTTGCTATCAAAAAATTAGAGAGGTATTAATTCTAATATATTAATATCTTGAGAGTATATGATTTATTATCAAAGCACTGTACTAAAATTCTGAAGTTGTGATAATGGTTGAGGGTATATAATATATTGGTATCTGTATACCCTCTTTTTTTAAATTTACTAAGAAATTCATGACCAATAAGATTCAAGCCTGGTTTGCTTTAATACCATGCCAAAGGACTCTAACATTTTATATAAATTCATATAGTGATATCAATTTATTTTATTTAATTCTTAATAGATTTAATCAAATTAACACTCACTCCAAGAATCCTGATGTGAATAATATACCAAGTTGAAAGTGCACAACAGTCAAGTTATAGTATTTATAGATATCGATCTACGGGGAAGGAGAGTATTAGAAATACTAATCTAAATGGGTTCTTGAAATATGTAGAAGCTAAGAATGAGAGTGGTGAGTTTTGGGTAGAGGGTGTTGTCACAAAAATAAAAGGCTAAAACAAGAGAGAAGAAAGAGAGAAAGAGAAGGCAAATAAAAAGAAAACAAAGAGAAGAGAGAAGAAAGAGAGAAAGAGAAGGCAAATAAAAAGAAAACAAAGAGAAGAATCAAAACAAGAAACAATTGAAAAAGTGGAAGAAATTAAGAGAAGAGAATAGGAATCTAGCATTGAATCTACTAGTTAATTTCAATTTGCATTTAAGAATTACTTTCTTTCTATTTATATATTTCTTAGATTTCCTAAGCATAGACTATTAAGTTACTTAGAACAAGCATAATCTATCAAAATCATAATTAAGTAGCATTATCACTCATGAAAAGGAAATAAACAGCTAGATAGTAACCCTAGAATTGAATAAACATAACCTATTAAACCACTCAAGTAAAGCATAGACTATCTTAACTCTAATTGATTATCCTAAGCAAGATCATTTTAAGTAAAAAAAGAGCAATTAAAAAAATATGAAGACAAATTAAACTAGTTTTATCTAATTCTAGATTTTCTATAAGAGCTAGCTTCTTATATTCCAAAATAAAAATAAAGAAAGAACATTTATAACAGAAAGCATTAAAGAATAAGAAAGTCAATAAACTACAAAATAAATAAAGAAGAAAATCTACTCTACAAAGAAAATAAAGAAAAAATAAAATATACACTACAAAATAATAAAAGAGTAAAAAAAATAAATCTACACTAGAAAGTATGAAATAAATCTACACTACAAAATAATAAATATAATCTACCACATATAAAATTAAAAAGTAAAATTAAAAATGCAAAACATGCAAAAACTAAGCAAGAAAATAAAACAAGGAAATGAAAATCTACATCGCAAGGGGTTGGCCTCTTGAGAAGCAAAATCTTCATTGATAGGGGGTAACTAAAATAAAATTGCAAGTGCACAACTATCAAGTTATGATAAAGAAAGATGCTGATCCCTCGAGAAAGGTGTACAGATAATTCTAAAATAGTTCTTAGAATTGTGTGTTGACAATTAGGAGTAAAAGTATAAATGTAGAGAGAAATAGGGAAAATGTGATTATTTAGAAATAAGAGAAAACTAGAATAAGAAAAAGGAAGAGAACTCTCTGTTCCTGGTTCTCTTGTAGCTGGATTCTCTGGAACCACAAGAATCCTTAGAATGAATGAGATTCCAACTCAACACCTAGAGAGAAAGAGAGTGACCAAATAAAAGAAAAATAAGAAAATAGGGAAGAACAAAATTACAAAGAAAATTCAAAAAGAGAAAAAAGAAAAAGGGATCAAAAGGAAACAAAAAGAAATAGAATCATAGTTAATAAAAAACATGAAGAAGAAGCAATAGTTCAAAGAAGGAGCGATTATTTGGCGTAGGTTAGTGGACGATTTTCCCTGCTAAATTGCGCTCCTGCTTAGTTCTCAAATGGCTAAAAAGAAGAGAAAATCTGAGAAAAAATTTCTAGAAATTGGATTAAGATCCTCAAATCCTAGTTCGCTACCTCTTGGGGATCAATCTGATACAATTTTCTTTGAAGATGATGAAGGTTCTTGTATAGCGATGGGGTCAACGGGTCCTGAGGGTGAGAAGAAAAAGAAGTCAATGATAGAGATTCTAAATTCTCCAGCTTTCCTGGATGATTCTCATCCTTCTCGAGTCTCTCCTATGAAGATCAGTGTTCAATCTAGTGTTCTCTGCAAATCATCGATCTTTGGTAAGAAACTGAACTCTGGTAATGATCCTGGTTGTGCTAGTGGTGGTTCTTGGGCTGATGAAGTTGAGCTAGTAAACAATTTGGCTAATTCTTTGTCTCGAAAGCTAGTAGATACCAATGATGCTAGTAATTCGATTTCAAATCCAACTCATGTGTCTGGATCTGATATGAACACTGTTCTATTGAAGTCTAATACTAGAAATTTGGGATCAGATCCGTTTTCTGTGTCAGATTGTGATGTTATTTTGAAATCTTCTATGAGAAATCCTGCTGTTCTTCAAAAAAAATCAAAAATCTATTGATTTTCCACAACTTAATCCTGTAAATGAGGAACATGTGCTGATTCCTGACACAAATATTAAAAAGAGTTGGGTTAGTTTTTTTGCTGACAATAGAAATCCAGGGAATGATTTTGATTTGGATTATTTACCACCCTCCTCTAAAGATTCTGTATTTTTTGAGGATGATGAATGAAATGAAGGTGTTTCTATATGGAATTTTTCATTAATTGGCCAGGTTCTGGGTCTGAATGTTAAATGCAAGGCGATGAAAGCTTTTGTTCATAAAGTTTGGGCTCCTATTGCTATTCTAGAAGTTTGTCTTCTTAAATCTAGTGTTTTCTTATTCAAATTCAAAAATAAAGAGGAAATGAGTGATATTCTTGAAAGGGGTCCATGGTTTTTTGGCTCTAGACCTATGCTTCTTAAGGCCTGGACAATCAATGAGGATGTAGATAGAATAAATGATTGTGTCTACCCGATATGGATCTAGCTACCTGGTTTAAAATTAAACTTATGGAATGCAAGAAGTATTAGCAAAATTGTTAGTGTGACTGGAAGACTAATTAGTATTGACAAACTTACTGTTAGCAGGCAGATGCTTGCATATGCTAGAGTTTTTGTAGAGGTGACTTTGCCTGCTCCTCTTCCTGATCATATTACTATTCAAGGGTCAAATGGTGCAAAATTTATTCAAAGAGTTAACTATGATTTCAAACCAAAATGGTATGACTATTGCAAACAAATAGGTCCTGACACAAATTTGTGTAGGAGGCAACCAAGGGTTCAAAGATGGATACCTAAACAAAATATTGGAAATGATGCTAAAGGAAAAAATACAGAGGTTTTGAAGGATAAGATTCCTAAGACTGGAAATAAAAGAGTTGAAGAAACTGTTTCTGTGCTACCTGTGCAGGTTACACATAATCAGGAGAGTAGCCTGGTGTTACCTGTGCATGTTGCACATAAGCAGGTGAGTACGTATGGTAATTCTGGAAATGGAAGTAGTACATCTCAGACTCCAATGATGCAAAACCACAATGAAGACACTGGTCAAGTGAATGAAGGCAAAAGCTTAGTTCAGATCCCTGTGCATGTTGCACATGTGCAGGAGCTCCCTTCAGTTGATATAACTAATTGTAGTAGTCTTAATCATGTTTCAGGGCATCTATCTGCCAATATGCTTCAACCTGTGTATGTTGTGCACGTTCAGGAATCAGCCTCAAAGGATTTAAATGATTCAATTCCTACAAAAGCAACAAAGATAATATCTCCTCATTTTGTTCATAGATCTGGAGGTGCTGATAATGTCAATAAACCTTGGTTACTGGTTAAGGGTAAAAAAAAAAGGTTTCTCCAGTAAATCCTTTTTCCCCCTTAGATTTATCAGAAGAATTTGAACCTTCTACAATTGGTAGAGGGGATCAAAACTAATAAAATGAATTTGACATTTTGGAATGTTAGAGGATTAAATAAGTCCTCTAAATAGTATTTGGTCAAGCAATACTTGTTTCAATATAAATCCTCTTTTATTGCTTTACTTGAAACCAAAATAAAGGATACATTGTTACTAGCTGCCACCGAAAAAATTGTAAATAAGTAGAATTAGATATCAAATGCTAGGAACTGTGGTAAAGCCATGATTCTAGTATTGTGGGACCCTGATATTTTGGGGATTCAAACATTAATATCTAGTGATCAACACATCTCATGCACAGTAAAATCAGTTAATGGGAGATTAAACTATGTCATATCTTCAATATATGGATATAACCAAATGGAAGCTAGGAAAAATCTTTGGCTGGAACTTACTCAGATACATCAAAGCATAGGGAATTCACCATGGCTCCTATGTGGAGATTTTAATATTATGATTAGTAGTGATGAAAAAATTGGGGGATCAGTTTTGTCTGAAGCTGATACTAGAGATTTTAGAAACTTCATTGAGGATTGCATGCACTCTCATTTGAAAATTGTGGGATGTTTCTTTACTTGGAACAATAAACAAGAATCTGATACTAGAGTTTGGAGTAGGCTTGATAGAGCTCTTGTTAATGACACATGGTTCAATATTTATAATGCAAGTCTTGCTGAATTCCTTCTTCCAAGTTTCTCAAACCATTCTCTTGGCCTAATCTTTATCTATGAAGACTGTATGCAAGGGAAAAAGCCTCTTAAATTTTTTAAAATATGGATTAAGCATCCTAGCTTTCTCCCCATAGTTTCAGATACCTGGAAAGAAGCTATTGGAGGGTACAAAACGTTTTCAGTTTGTAAAAAACTCAAGATGTTGAGGGAATCTTTGAAGGCTTTAAACAAAAAGCACTTTTATAATATAAGTGAGCAAGTTCAAAATTCTAAAATGGCTCTAGAGGATGCTCAAAAGGAGCTTCAAGCTCATCCTCTTAATCCTGTCCTCATTGCTCGAGAGAAAGAGTGTATCTCTACATATAACAAACTTCTTGACTGTGAATTATCTTTTTTTCAACAGAAAGCCAAGGATTGCTTGGAGTTTACAAGGTGACAGGAGCTTAATATTCTTTCATGCCATAGTCAAATCAAACAAGCACAACAATAGAGTGCCTGTGTTATATAATAATATGGGAGAAAAGATCACTGATGGGGAGGAAATTGTAAATGAATTTGTTACATACTACAAGAATCTCATGGGTATAACAGTGGATACAATACCTCCAGACAGGGACATCAAAAAATCAGGTCCTTGCATATTTGCTTCTCAGACTAGTTTTTTATCTTCTCCCGTTACAAAGGAGAAAATAAAATCAACAATCTTCTCTATTTCTGAAAATAAGGCCCCTAGCCCTGATGGTTACAGTATGACATTTTTTAAATCTTCATGGTCTGTTGTTGGTGAGGAGATCACTTTAGCTATTGAAGAGTTTTTTTAAAGAATGGTAAGCTGCTGGGTATGGTGAATTCCACCTCCATCTCACTTATTCCCAAAATCAAATGCCTAAAAACCCCATCTGACTTTAGACCTATCTCATGTTGTAATTGTCAATATAAATTCATCTCTAAAATGCTGGTAAATAGATTGAAGTCAGTCATGGGATATCTAGTGAATGATGCACAAAGTGCTTTTGTCAAAGGGAGTCAAATTTTAAGTAATATCATGCTTGCTCATGAATTGGTGAAGAGCTATAACATGAAATACATTTCTCCAAGGATCATGATAAATATTAATATTAGAAAGGCATTTGATACAATTAGCTGGAGTTTCCTGTCAGATTTGCTTCATGGTCTGGGTTTTCTTGATATCATGATCAAATGGATTTTGGCTTGTATCACTTCTCCAAGGTATTCAATCTCTCTAAATGGATCTCTCCATGGTTATTTCAAGGGTGAGCGTGGCTTGAGACAAGGAGATCCTCTCTCTCCTTACCTCTTCATTCTTGGAATGGAATATCTCTTAAGGAAGTTGTGTCTTCTAGAGAATGACATTCTATTAAATTCCATCCAAAGTGTGGAAAACTAAAGATTACTCACCTCATATTTGCAGATGACCTTCTACTGTTCTCAAAAGGTGATCATTACTCTGTGCAAAAATTATATAACAGTGTTAAAGAGTTTAGTGCTAATTCTAGTCTTGAGGCAAATTCTGAGAAATGTTTTATTTTCTATGGGGGTGTGGATGAACCAGTTAAGTCCTCAATTAACTACCTCCTAGGATTCAATGAGGGAGCTATGCCTTTCAAATACTTGGGTGTTCCATTGTCATCTAAGAGGCTATCCTTTATGGACTGTTTGCCTCTATTTATGAAAATTAAAAACCAATTCAATATCTAGATGAAGCATAGAAACCTCTCTTATGCTGGGAGGCTACAAGTTATTAAGAGTGTGATTCTTGGAATCCAAATATTCTGAACATCAAATTTTATTCTTCCAACCAATGTCCTTCACAGAATAGATGAGTTATGCAGGAAGTTTTTGTGGGGTAAATCATGCCGAGGATTCAGGTCGCCTCTAATTTCATGGAAGACAGTATGCCTGAGGAGGGAGCAAGGGGTTTGGGGGTGTTTTTAGCCCCTGTATGGAATGATGCATCTGCTTTGAGGAGTATATGGTACATACATATTAATAAGGAGCTGTTATGGATCAAATGGGTTCATGGCACATACTTAAAGCAGAGGGACATTTGGAATGTAAATACAAGACATGGTGACTTGTGGATGTGGAAGCAATTGACTAAGGTAAGGGATAAAGCTCTAACCTTCTGTGGTAGTATAGATAATCTGAAGAATATGATCAGCTCCTGTTATAAAGATGGTAAAATTAAACTCTCAGCATTGTATCATGCTCTCTCCCCAGCTAGAAATAATGTTCCATGGTCGAAATTAGTTTTAGAGAGATCTAATATCCCAAAGCACTCATTTATCTGCTGGTTGGCAATCCATAATAGATTGCTCACTCACGACAGGCTCCAAAAATGGGGGATTTCAAACTGAAACTCTTCCTGTTTGTTCTCTGTTTCTCTTGAAACCAAGGATCATTTGTTTTTTGAGTGTGAATATTCAGGATGTGTGTGGAATAACATTCTAGATTGGCTAAAGGGCAGATGGAAGTTCTGCATCATTGTTTGAACTGGTTCACTACTAGGTTGAGAAGTAAGGGCTTTAATCAAAAGCTCAAAAGAATGGCCCTGATTACTTCTATCTACATCATATGGCGGGAAAGAAACTGCAGATTATTCTAGTTAAAAAGCAAAGATACAGATACTTTAGCCAAAGAGATTAAGATGGAAATTCTGTACATTGTGCTTAACAATCTTGATTTTAGCAAAGATTGCTTTTCTATGTTTTGAGAGCTTGTATATATAGGTGAACTTTGGTGATTCCAGTTATTTTAGACTGAGTATCTTGTGGTGAAAAAACTTCCTTACTTGGTAAATGAATAAAAAAATTTCATTGACAAAAAAAAAAAAAAGAAATAGAATCACAAAAGAACTAAAAAAAAGATGAATCAAGTGAGAAATCAATCTAAAAAGGGTGAGAAAATCAAATGGATAAGACAAGAATATAGAATTGAATCCACTAGTTTTTTCTACTTAGAATTTATAAACTATTTTCTTTTTATCGCAATTTACTTTACATTTACTAAGCGTATACTATCAAACCACTTAAAAATCATAACCTAACAAATTATTATCCAAACAAAATCAATATTCATGAAAAAATAATAACTAGATAGTAGTTCTAGAATTCATAAGCATAACCTATTAAATTATTCAAGATAAGTATAGATTATTAAAATTTTCTTCTACCAATTAATTCTCTAGTACCCTAAACATGATCATTTTAAGTATATGATAGTAATCCATAAATCATAAATAAATAAAGTAATTTTATATAGTTCTAAAATTCCTACAAGATTTTAGTTATATTTAAAAAATAAAAACAAAGAGATAAAATCTAGACTAAAGAGCATGAAAGAAAGAGAATAAAAATACAAGAAAAATAAAAATTAATTACAAATAAAAATAAAATAAAAATAAAAACTAATTACAAAAGTAAAAACAGTAATAAGAAAATAAAGATCTAAACTATCAGCATAAAAGTAAATCTAAACTATAAAAATAAAAATGCAAGAAAGTAAATCTATACTATCAAATAAAAATAAAAAAATAACAAAAATAAAGAACATAAAAGTAAATATACTCTACAAGACATCGAAATAAATATCATCTACCTAAGAAAAATAAAATAAAATCCCAAAACATAAAAATCTAAAGCAAAAAATTAAAAGAGAAAAAAGAAAAACTTACATTGTAAGGGTTTGGCCCCTTGAAAGTAAATCTCCATCTCCATCTTCATCTTCATCAATCAATAAAGAGAAGAAAAGAAAATTTTGAAAAGGTAAAATTTTTTAATTAATTATAAATAGTTTATAATTTTGAAAGATCTTCTCAATTAAGAATAACCCTCCTCTCCAAATGGAGTTTTGCAAAATTTTTCACCCTCAAACCCCTCACCAATATTCCTATTTATAACCTACAATAATGAATAAAACCATTAGATTTGACTTGGGGAACAAGGATTAAACCTCAGTCACAAACTGATTCAGTTACAAACCAATTGATTGACCATTCTGTTGGCCAACCGATTGGTCAATCGGTTGGTCAACTAATTGGTTTGTAATAGAATTTACAATTTTGTTGACTTATTGACCCAATTTCTTCTTGATTCCTTGGGATCTTTTGGGCCACATTTTGTCTTCATATTAGGCTTTAATAAATGGTAGAAAATAAGAGAATTTGACTCTTTTGAGCTCTTATTTATTAACTTTTTATTAACCTGCAAATTAAGATAAAATATGTTATTAGTGATACATTTATTTAAATAAACTAGATAATGATGGTATACAATATAAAAAATGTGATGATCAAATACCCCACACTTAAACTTTTGCTAGTCCTTTAGCAAAGAAAATAAAAAATAAAGAAAGAAAAATTCTAACTTACTTTTGTAGGAATTGCGTATGTATTTAACACATACAAGAAGCCTTTAAACCCCTAGATTATCCTAGAGTATGAGCTGCAGTCTCGTGAAGGTTCGTAATGAATATACCCATAAAATTTAGTCAACTTGTCAATTTAAAGACGTCAATGAATTATTAATTCACTTGATGCCTTTAAACAATCTAATTATAGCTAGTTTTTAATCAAGAAAATATTTTTATGTATAACTCCAAAGTAAATCTCTTAAAAAATCTTTTTATTATAATTATACAAAACTAAGTCCGACTTAGAAATTTAATTAAAGTTTTGAAAAGAACATGCTAACTCTTTTTTTCAAACCATTTTCAAGTCTCTTGATCAATTATTTTCATGTCTCTTGATCAATTTATTTTCCAAGAATATGTTAGGTCTCGTATTTTGATGATGATTTATAAACTCCATTATTTGTACTAATTGCTCGTCAAGTAATCTTATACATGATATATTTTATCAAATAACTTAGTGCCATGAAAAGGAGGATGGATGAATTTGTACTTTAATGATGATATTCATGGAGGTGGAGGCAAGTTGAAGAAGAAGCCTTAAATGCTCAAAGATCTACTTAAGAAAATATCTAATCAAGAAGAGCTTTCAAGTATATATTCAAGAAAAGCTTCATCAACAATAAAACTTAGCAAATATCAATAATCAAGTATAGTATACATTTGTAAGCGATATTTGCATTTTTACTTATCTCTAGATCATATTGTAGGCAAGAAATAAAGTTGATAACTCTTAAAGAATTAGGGGACTATACACACACATACACACACTTCAAAGTTTGTTTTTGACAAAATCTTCAAAAAAACCATTTTAAACAAGACTTTGTTTGAAGAAAATACTTTCTATCCTTAGTATATTATATCTTAAAGTATTTTCCAAAGTTTCAAAAAATTTTAAGTTGTTTTTACCTTTTAAAATGAATTTAGAAAATCAACATTTCAGTACTTCAGGCATCTGCCAGACAGTTGACCGGTATAATGATCGGTTGACCGACAATTTTGTTTTGCTTTTCCTACAGTTAGCCTCTAGTCAGTCAACCAATATACAGATCAGTCGACTGTCTAGGTTCTTGTTTTTCCCACAAATGGTCTCTGGACGGTCCACTAATATACTGATTGGTCATCTGGTTGTGTTTTGTTTTTCATCTACTGTCGTCTGGTCGGTCGATTGGTTTGTTGATCAGTCGGCTGGTCGTGATTTTTCTCAGTAACGGCTAGTTTGATATGAATTCGGTTTTTAGGGGATTTGATTTGATTTTAGGATTTTTTGGAAAACGATTTTGAGCACATTTGAACTGATTACAAGCCTATATGATCTGATTTAGTTGAGAGGCTATAAATAGTCCTCAAAGAACCATTTGGTTTTAAGAATGCAACTTGAGATTTAAAATTTTAGATTTCTAAGCTTAATTTCTCTACTCATTCTCAAGCCTTTTCTCTTCTCAAATTTTCACTTTCAAATCCTCACAATCCCAGTGCTTCAATAGTCTATCTCCTTATCTTCATCTTGTATTGTGAGGCATTGTGTGAAGAGCTAGATCTCAAGGAGATCATTGTGTAAGAAATTCCAGCTTCCAAACTGGATTGTGGAGTGGATTATCATCGAGAGAGGTGATCACGGATGTAGGTCGAGAGTGATTGAACCTTGTGAACATATCACTGTCTCCGGCTAGTTAACTATTTCTCACCCTCTCCTTTATATTTAGCTTATTGTTATATTTTGTGTGTTTGACCGTATTGCTTTTTCATTAGTTGCACATTTAGTTTGATTACCCTATTCACCCCCTCTAGGGTACTTTATAGTATATATATATATATATATATATAGAGAGAGAGAGAGAGAGAGAGAGAGAGAGAGAGAGAGAGATTAATGGGTATCCTTATCATAGAAGAAGATTTCCCTCCTTGTCGTTTATGTGACACAATCCCAATCATCCTCATAAAGTAGGAATAAATCCCCAACAACTCACACACTCTCTCCTACTTTATGAGGACTGTGGGGATTGTGCCACATAGGCGTCAAGGAGGAAATCCCCTCCTATGACAATGATACCCATTAATCTCATATATATATATATATATATATATATATATATATATATATATATATATGTCAA
>BQKN01066176.1:1306549-1351315 GCA_022839385.1 Asparagus kiusianus
ATATATATATATATATATATATATATATATATATAGAAAAATAATTAGATTAAGAGAACTTAAAAATTATTTTCCACTCTAAACTAAGCATGTACAAATTTCATTACTTTAATTACATGTCTAAGTTGGACAAGAGTAAAGTATATTACTTTAAAAATTATTTCTTAAGGAATTTATTTCGAGTTATCATAAAAGGTTTACTTGAGTATAAAACTAACTAAGAATTAAATTAAAAAATTTAAAATGTATCAATCAGATACACTATTAATTCACTCTTAAGTTGGCAAGTGACAAAATTTTTTATTTGGGAAGGAAAAGAAAAGAAAAATATGAAATAGAAAGAAGAGAAAAAAATGGTAACATAAAGATGGAAAAAAGACTAGTCCCCACCCCCACATCTAATTTTACATTGTCTTTAATACAAGCTCTATGATGCACAATGTAAAGTAGATAAGAAATGAAGTACTTATATTTATTCAGGCGACTTAGAGTAAAATGATAAAAATCTACAATTATCTTTGGTATGAGGAGGATGTAGCCAATAATATTTTTTCCTTTTCATCATTTTTTTTCTTTGTTTTCATCTTTGTTCTTTTTTTCATCTTTTTTCCCCAAAAGAAAAAGAAACTCTCAAGTGATAGAAGAATATATTCTTTTCCATTATTATGAGACAAATAATAAAGATGTAGAATAAAAAATTAAAAATAAAAAGATCACACTCTACATCAAATCCTATCTTATTGCTAAAAATTCTAGCCTAAAATTTAAAGAAGTCAAAAATGATAAACTCGTAGAGTGCTTAAATTCTATACACTCTGAAGTTTTCAATAATTTTTGCAATATTTGAGGCAGATAAGAAGAAGGTTATGCATCTTAAATTTTTAGTGTTGAATAAATACAAAGCAAGTATCAGATTTGAGCTCAGGTTCATCATGAATGAAAGTTCGTGTTAACGCAACCGGTTTTTCTTTAAAAATTTCCTCAACCCAATATTCATGCTTGAGGTATAATAATTCAGTTATTCTATATTTTCTAGGAATCTAAGCTCAGTAGTGAAAAGTTCTTCAAAACTAAAATCAAAGAAACTTGTATTTAACTCAGTATCTTCCTTCTGAAAGACTTGTTTTGATTCTTATTCCTCTAGTATCTTAATCTGATCACCAACGATCTCCTCCAATCTCAGCTCTAACATACTCTCTTCTTCTAACATTTCATTTAAATATTCATGGATGTAGTTTACTTCTAGGGGTTGATTAATTGACTGGTTTCCTAGATTGAAGATATTGAGATCGACAGTCATATTCCTAAGTGACAACTTCATTTGACTAGTTCTGTAATTGATTAGAGTATTAGAAGTGGCTAAGAACGGTCTTCTTAAAATGATAGATATTTAAACTTTAGGATTGGAAATAGGCTGCATTTCTAAAACTACAAAATCCACTAGAAAGATAAACTCTCCAACCTTAATTAGAATATTATCTATCTATTCCATGGTACATCTGGTTGGTTTAAGTTTGTGACGTCTCTGGTTTCATACAAGGCTATAGTCTAAAGTGAATCCAACGATGTCAAACCTACCATGCACCCACAATGTGCAATAAAACGTTTCACCAGCACAATAATATCTCTCTAGTGGAATCAAATACAAGAAGTGTATGTACAGAGTAGATAGAATAAGATAATAATGCAATGAACATGATAAAGGAAATAAAAGATCCAAATAATTATAATCATGTTCCAACTGAATAAAAGAGAATACAACTAATAAACTGAAATAAATGTGAAATATCTTAATTCATAGAGTCAAATAAAATAGTACCAAGGTACTCAGCATACAACTCTAAATATCTGAAAATGAACAATATCTAACATGGAGCACTGATATACTACTAATAAAATATGACGGTGAGCTAATCTGCATCTCCATCAACCTGCATCTCTCCAGATGCCTGGCTCGCTGCCTGAAAAGAGGGGAACAACGAGTGTCAAAGTGCTAGTGAGATCATCTTCATCACCCCTAGGGGGAGGGGATTAGGAGTATATAAAAATATGGGTTAATACATATAAACATAAAATTATCTATACTGAACTCAGTGGAAATTGATATTTAGAAATCCACAACATGAGAATGGGTACATCGAGCAAAATAATCCAAACAAGAAAACCCTCATGTATATATCTCGTATCTCAAATTGTGAATCACTAACTATCAATTTCAAATCCTATGAACAAAAATGAATAATAAAGAAATAACACACTACCGAGCCTCATCCAAAATGAATCATGTCATAATATCTCACACCACCCTTGGGTAATTAGCGCATCAACAAAAATAAATATCCGTCTAAGATACATCATGTATAATATAGTGCGATATCATATCCTACTATTGAAATAGGCAACATGGGAGCAAATCACAATCTCAAATACTCTACGGAGAAAAGGCGTATCAGCCCAAACCTAAAAAACCAACGATGTCTTGGACACCCTGCGGAGAATAGGCATATCAACCTAACCCGGAAATAATGATGCAATATAGAGTGTTGTCCAGCCACGGTCTCATTGCAGGGTATAAACTGACACACTCTGAGTGTAGTCCAGCTGAGGTCTCATTACGAGAATACTGACTAACCCCACTCACGCATCCACTACTATTACAAAATAAAATAAAATCAAAATGATAGATTACAAACCTCCAATAACTCATGCATGACAAACACAAATATGTGTATGTAGGTTGTAAAAATTAATCTCAAATTTGTATTAATTGAATTGTTTGTTACAAATTAAAAATTACTTTTACACAGAAGCAGAGAGAATTGGTTTGATCTCTCCTTGTTTAACGTGGGTTCTTTAGGGTGATAGTGTGACACCCCTGGTTTTAACAAGACTGCAGTCCAAGGTAAAACCAAGAATGTCAAACCTGCCATGCATTACACTGTGCAATAATATATTTTACCATCATAATAAATATCTATCTAGTGGAATCAACAATAGGTGTAGGTACAAAACAGGCAAAGGAGAAAATACAGAAGAAATATTAAACAATAGATACTCTGAAGGAAATAACCACCACTAATACGAATAAATAAATCTCTGAAAAAGGAACAACCTCTGAGCTGAATACAAATGTCTCGACATAGAAAATCAAATGAAATGACATTTAGGCACCTCGCCTTTACAAAGCTAGAAATTACATCTCAGTATTCATAAACAAAATCATCGTGGAGTCCTAATAATAAACTACTAATAATATCTATAAATAGCTGTTAGAACAACTCTATCAAGCTACGACTCTCCGTGCACCTGGCTCGTTAACTAAAAGTGGGGAAATAATGAGCGTCAAGCGCTAGTGAGTAACATCTCAACCAACCCCAGGGGAAGGCCTAGAAGGATATGAAAATAGCTAATAATACATGTAGATAGTCAAACATTAACTCTGAAATAAAATGGAAGTTTGATATTTAGGAATTTACAACATGTGCATGGGTAACTCCAATCCCATAAGCTCATATTGTAAATAGCTAAAAGTCAAATCCAAACTACAACATGGAGTAATAACTCTATCTCCAACCATACCATCAATGATCTGCCATATGTCAAAATATGTCAACCTGAAATACCTAAAGTCCAACACGAGGACCATAGTAAATTATAGTCCAACACAAGGACTTCAGTAGCTTATAGTCCAACACGAGAACTTTCATAGTTTATAGTCCGACATAAGGACTTTAGTAGCTTATAGTCTAACATGAGGACTTTAATAGTTTATAGTCCGACACAAGGACTTCAGTAGTTTATAGTCCAACACGAGGACTTTAATATATGAATGATTTCAAAACCAACATAAATACTATTCACCCTCATACCTCGGTGAATAAATCTAAGACCCATATCTGTAGTCAACTCATGTACACCAATCTCAGTGTATAACAAACCTATATAACCTAGGTGTCTCGCCAGCCACACAATCCGCACGCGAATGACATACACATGCACAAACAGATCTCACGGTCGATCGTCAAATATCTATGGTCAACCGCACAGTGAGCAGAAAGTTTCTGCTTATCTGCGCGCCCAGCGGTTGACCGTGCATATATGCGGTCGACCGTGCAAGAGACATAAACTTCCTGCTTCTGCTGCGCGCTCGGTGGTCGATTGCCGCATATATGCGATCGACCATTGCATATATGCGGTCGACCACGTAGGTACAAAAAATCTTCTGCAGGTTTTCTGCTCTGAGAGTTTTGATTCAAAAGTCTATAAATGATGATTTTAAGTACCATCAACACTATATACATGATTTAGCATTACTAGAACATGCAAAAACACAATCTAATCACCATAGACAACAAAGAAAACCTTTTAAACACATGTATACATGTCGACACTTTCGAAAATAAATATTTTTCTTTCAAAACTCTTGTTAGAAATATTTTTAGATCTAGATCTGTATTAAGGAATTTGTGGGTGATCTTTATTCACTGAAAACTTATTCTTTTGCAATATACAACATATAGATCTATTTTTTATACATAAACTAGCATGTTAGGCTCACAAATCACATGAAAACATTGTTAAAAACGTTTAGAAAACTAGGTGTAGGATTTGGCGAGATGAAACTCGCATGAGGGGTGAAAAACTAATGTAAAGAACGCCGTAAGAAGGTTCTCCTACGCTGAACGCCGTTGGATCTCGATTAAACTCCCAAAACCCGCCAAAAATCACTCAAAAGAAGAGCTAGGGTTTGCAAGAGGAGGGGAGGAGGCTGCTAGGGTTTACTGTGATGAAGAGGAGGCTCTCACGAATATTTTAATATATATATGCGCCCACAAACCCGACCCAAAACCTAAACAAAACCGAACTGGAAAAACCTAAAATCCGCTCGGTGATCGACTGCCACTATGTCGCGGTCGACTACGCTAGAGACAAAAGCCTTTCTGCTTGCCTGCACGCCCCACAGTCGACCGCCATTATGGCGCGGTCGACCGGACAGGAAAATTCCTGTTTGTGTATGTTTGATTGTGTACGAGTCTTCCACTTGATTTCTCTCACATATATACACTTGTTTTATCCCTAAACACTTATTGTCACATTTATCTATGATATAAATATATATTTTACAATAAGAACTCATTCACTTTATTTTACAGGGTTTTATATTCTTCCCCCCTTAAAAGAATTTCGTCCTCAAAATTCCGAAATTGCATCTCAAAAATTAATAATATGAGAAAATCACGTCAGGAGTAATTAATTTCCTACATACACATCTCATAGCATTAATTTCCAGATATGAACATAGTGCTATCTAAAGTTAACAATCTAGAATGCAAATATTCGTACCTTAAATCCCTAACTAAATGGAATTAGTACGTTGAGCGAAAAATCAAGGAACCCCCATATATATACCTTGTATCCCAAATGATTAAGGATTAAGTGACAATATCTCCATTCTAGTGTTAAAGATAAATATGACTATCCAAAATTATTATAAACCATAGGAAAACATAATCCAAACCATTTACATGCTCAAATAGGTGTGGGTAGTCGCGATGCATATCCTCCTCGCACTCCCAAGAAATCTCCTCAGCTCCTCTCCGGTTCCATTGAACTTTCACCAAAGGAATCACATTGTTTCTAAGTTTCTTGTCTTCTCTGGAAAGCATACTAATTGGAATATCGATCGTAGTCAAATCGTCCTGAAGTTCAACCTCCGGGGTATCTATACTCACTGTCTCTCCTCATCATGCAAGTGCTTCTTGAGCATAGAAACATGAAATACATCGTGCACACTAAACATCGATGCTGGCAGATTTAGTCTATAAGAAACAACTCCAATACGCTCAATAATCTGAAAAGAGCCAATATATCTTGGGGTAAGCTTTTCCCGTCTACCAAATCGCCACACACCCTTCATCGGTGATACATTCAGTATGATAAAATCTCCTACCTAAAACTCCAAAGGCCACCGTCTGTGATCTGGGTAGCTCTTTTGCTGACTCTGAGCGGCTAGAATATGGTCCCTAATCAATGTTACCTTTTTGGTAGTCTGCCTTATAAGTTCTGGTCTAAGTAACAAGCTATCATTCGGCTCTGCCCAACATATAAGGGATCTACAGGGCCTCCCGTATAATACCTCATACGGAGCCATACCAATCGTCGCTTGATAACTATTGTTATAAGCAAACTCTATCAATGGAATATGATCCTCCTAGCTATTTGGGTGAGAAATCGATTTCTTCATTGTATAACTTATTACAACTTCAGTCGTTACAACAAGTTCAAAAAAGATCGGTCTTTTTATAAGACCTTTACACAATGAAATTAAAATTACAATCTCCTTCAAACAAACGCAACAGGTGTTTATCGCCTGCTGTTTGCGTGTGATCTTTACCTGTGACGGGGATGTTGATATCCGTGGACCACCAAACTATTAGATTAGATCCGAAGCTTCATTGATTCACGAAGGAATCAAGAAACCGAAGAATTATCTCAGCAACAGCGATATAATCACTCTTCTTGAGATCACCGCAACGGGGCAATCTCAAGGGAAGGAACCGAGCTGCAGATCTGACGAACTCCTCTTCTTTATGCTAAAGAATTCGTTGATATCCCCTCCTCTTCTCTAAATTTTGTGGCTCTTCAGTCCTCAGTTCAGTAGGGCTTCGCCAATGCTCGAGAATTCCAGATCTAAAAAAATAAAGACCCTGGGGCTGTATTTATAGGCTTCAGGTGCTCTATTTTTGGATAAGAATGGTTGATTCACTTTTATCCTTAGTTGTAACCACTTAACCACATTCTTGGATGATATTTTATCAGTTGAAATAAATCCAGGTGGTTAACGTCGAAAAGCAGCCTAAAACTACCAAAAATCTATTTTCAGAGCTGCGGATACCCGTGGGTGTCTCGACTTGGTCGAGACACCAGTGGGTGTCTCGGTTTGGCCGAGACACCAGTGGGTATCTTGGGTATTTTGGCCCCAACTTCTTCATATGGCCTCCAAATATTATGATTCAAGATATATCGGAAAGCTAACAAAGATATCTACAACTTTTATCTTTTAAAATTTTTCATATTCGAATAAAATCATGGCCAAAATCTTCATTCTTCTCTAAGACACTAACACTATCTCGGAATTCTGAGGCAGTTGGTATTTTAGCTTTATCGCTCTCATATAATCTCAGGATGAGTTGATCCAAGATGAGTTAGAAAGCTAATAAGGAGATCTACAACTTTCATCTTTTGAGTTTCTTCAGATTCAAATCGCATCATAGGTAAAATAGCTCTACAATGTCTTAGACACCAAGGGGTGTCTTGGCTTGGCCGAGACACCATGTGGTGTCTCGGCCAAGGCCGAGACACCTCTGGGTGTCTCGCCAAGGCCCGAAACATAGTTTTGCGCGTCTTATCCATTTTAGCCGTATCTTCATCGTCCGAACTCAGAATCATTCAAGATGCATCGGAAAGCCGTCGAGAAGATCTACAAGATCCTATGATTGAATTATCTGTAGAGTGGACAGGACACGGGGGGTATTTCATCTTTTGTAAGTGACGCGAAGCTCCTGATCAGTTTGTGTTTCCGTTATTCCAAAGTTCTATTGCTTTGCATGGTTCGTTGAATCACTTCATGCGTTTGTCAATGTCGATTAAGCTTCTGTGACTCGGATAGTAACGTTCATCATCTTCTCTATGTCTCGAGCTATGTGCGGGGACCTATAGGTAAGTTTTAACGCCTACAGATACCCCCTCCAAAGTGTTTCAGTCTCGTTTCTTTTATAGAAGAGCCTGAAATACTTTGGATATGATCGGTCCAACCTTCAGTCGATATAAAAGGACCTGTAGTTAGCTTTGATTCTTGACTCCTTTGATTTTCAGTCTATTCGATATTTAACGAATAGCTAAAATTCTTCCGGCGCTGCGTTTATCGTCTGGCCATCGTTGAAGTCTCGAATCAAAAACTGGTGAGTTGATTTTGGCTCGTATCATCGAGTTGATTTAGAACTGACTACCTCTGCCATAATATATTGGCTTAGGGCTACGCGTTGAATGATGTTGTTTCGGATCGCCCGTCATTGACTTTTCATCACAACGTGTTGACTAGCATTGACCTAGGTTTACACGTTGACCAGTATTGACCTAGAGTTTTAGATCGCCCGATGTTGACTTTTCATTACAACGCGTTGACTGGCGTTGACTGGCATTGACCTAGGGTTATGCGTTGGCCGACGTTAACTTAGGGTTTCGGATCGCCCGATGTTGACTTTTTATCATAACGCGTTGATTGGCGTTGACCTAGGGTTACACATTAATCGGCGTTAACCTAGGGTTTCGGATTACCCGGCGTTGACTTGTCATCGTAACGCGTTAACTAGCGTTGACCTATGGTTACGTGTTGACCAGCATTGACCTAGGGTTTCGGATCGCTCGTCGTTAACACAGTTTATACTCATACGTTTGCTAGAGTATACATAGTTTAAGCTCTTAAGGTATTGGAGCATGGCGGTTCTAATAGTTAGGGCTGCAGGACCAACTGTTAAAGCTGATTCATCTGCAGATATAGATCTTATCCCGAAGTTGTTAGATGCTCGAGTCACGAGACCAACTAATGGGGCTGATTCGTCAATGAATCTCACATTCATAGGATTTTTGGCAAACCCTCAGCTATCAACGTGTTTGAAGAGCCTTTACCGACTACCGTTTGAGTCGGGCTAGCATGCGAATTATTTAAGTCTGTTCCGCATGTGACGTTATGCTAAAAGAGTTAACTCTTTTAGTGCTACGATATTGAATACATAGACTTTATTTTTTATGAAAATAGACTATCCGACCTCATGTATCAGATGCAGACTCAGGATTTTTGACAAATCCTTAGCCATCAACGGATTTGACGTGCCTTTACCGATTATCGTTTGAATCGGGCTTGCATGCAGATTGTTTAAGTCCGATCTACATGTAATGTTATGCTAAAAGAGTTAATTCTTTTAGTGCTATGATATTGAATACGTAGACTTCGTCTTTCTCACGGGAATAGACTACCCGGTAACACGTGTTAGGCGTTGACTTATCCCTTCTTAGGATTCGGGAAAAAAGGCCCCAGACTCGGATTCTGGTGTCTTTTTCACTCGGCGAAAGACTAAACCAGTAACCCGTGTTAGACGTTGACTTATCTCTATTTAGGAGTCAAGATAAAGTTCCCCGTGCATGTAAGACACGAATTATGGTGTTACTAATAACAACCTACCATAATGTCAAATATATGGGCTTTTGTCCTTTTTTATGATCAAGGGCTAACCGGCAACGTGTGTTAGGTGCTGACTTATCCCTACTTAAGTTTCGGAATTGAATTCCGCAGATTTTGATTCTGGTGTCTTTTTCAATCAGTAAAAGACTAAATCGACAATGCATGTTAGGCGTTGGTTTATCCCTACTTAGGATTTAGGATAAAATTCCCCACGCGTGTAAGTCACGAATTACGGTGTTATTAATAACAATCTGCTACAATATTGAATATATTAGTTTTTGTTCTTTTTACGGTCAAGAACTAACCGGTAAGGCGTGTTAGACACAAACTTATCCCTACTTAGGCTTCAAGATAAAATACTCCAGATTGATATTCTGGTGTCTTCTTCAATCGGTAAAAGACTAAACCGATAGCGCGTGTTAGGCGTTGACTTATCCCTACTTAGGATTCAGGATAAAATTCCTTATACGTGTGAGGCAAGGATTATGGTGTTATTAATAACAACCTACCACAATGTCGAATATGTAGGCTTTTGTCCTTTTTACGGTTAAAGACTAACCGACAACGTGTATTAGGTACTGACTTATCCCTACTTAGGCTTCGGGATAAAATTCCCCGTGCGTGTTAAGCACGGATTATGAGAGTTAAAAAGGTGGTTTCTTCTCTTGGGGTAAAGACAAACCTGATACTGGAAAGGAAGAATTTTATATTCTATTTCCAATTGTATAGGAGATTCGAAGTGGGATTTCCACCTCGAGAATCTAAATAGTAAAACTAAGAGCGGGATCTCTACTCCGAGAATCAATAAGATTTAGATAATCCTAACTATTGGAATGTTTGATTACCGAACTAAAGGTAAATTTCTCGTGTATCGAGAGAGATTTATGATTATAGCCCTAACTGTAGGAAGGTCTGACCAAGCGGGAGTTTAAGGTGACCCTAACTGTAGAAATGTTTGATCACTTGATTTAAAAGTGGACCTCTTATTCATGAAAGGAATCGAGAGAGGATTTTGGTTTTAGCCCTAACTGTAGGAAGGTTTGATCGAGTGGGAGGTATGAGATGATCCTAACTATAGGAAGGTTTGATCGCTCGATTCGTGGACCTCTCGTTTATTGGAGGAATCGAGATGGGATTTTGGTTGTGGTCCTAACTATAGGAAGGTTTGACCAAGTGAACAATAAGAGTGGGAGTACAAATTATAGTAGGAGTGTTGATTCGTACAAATCACTCAAAGAGGGTTCCTGGTGTTAAGTGACAAATACATAACACGGAGGGGTTTGATAATCGTCAATGATCAGGAGATTAAAATTCTGAATACTATGTTCGGACTCTAACAATGAGAATGTTGAGTGCACAGACGTAGCGGGAGTTTGTGTGGGAGTTTCTTATTCATCACCTTCTTGTAGTGACCGGGTTATCCCTAAAAATACACTATGTAGAATTCTTTCGCGAACTTCCTATTACATGAATTAGTTACCCCCAGCTTTTTTGCAAAACTAGGTCTAATATTAAACTCAGTTGGATGACCGGGTTATCCTTAAGAATATTATATATAAAATTCTCCAAGAACTTCCCGTCGAAGGTGGGAAATAGTTTAGACTCATATACCTATTGGAGTATCAGAGAGCAGTTTAACCTCATATATCGGTTGGAGGATTGAGAAGCAGTTTATACCCGTATACTCTTTGGAGTGTTCGTTCGACTTAATTAAGCATTATCCGGCTTTAACCAAGGTTTGGATGCTATTTTTAAGAGCAAAGCAAGTCTTGGTAGGATGAAGGATCCTCCTGTGGTACACATAATACTTCGGATCCGTAGTATTGTCAGCTTCCTACTGATCTGTGATATGTGGTAGCTTGATCTTATTATTTTTAAGGAAGGACTTGAAAATGGTTGGAACGTCTTTATCCTTGAAGGAGTACTACTTTCGAAGTCTTGGATCCAAAGTCTTTTGTTGTCTTCGGGGTTGTTGTTGCGACGTCTGATTAATGTCAACAACTACTGCAGGTACCTTCCCCTTACCACGAGAGGCGAAGTTTGAGTTCGAAGGATTAGCCATCGGTTGGCCCCTCTCGGCCTTCTTCCTTCTGAGGAAGTGTTCGGCCCACTCTCCGTGCATCTTCAACTCTTTCTAGGTATTGGAGGATGCTACTCCCATAACTTCCAACACGTAAAAGAGAGGTTGTTGTGGCATGTTTGGAGGATGAAGTCCTCTGTGATCGGATCTTGGCAGTTCATTGCCTTATTCCAGAAGTGCTTGACGAAGTCATCGACCATTTCCCCGTTCTCCTGTTTCTCCTCAAAGAGTGTCCTGATGGATATCTTGGCATCATCATCAAAGAAGTTGCCGAGGAACGAGTTTTCTATATCATCCCAGCTATTGATGTTTTTAGGCTTGAGACGGTGGTACCAATCGAAAGCAGGCCCGCGGAGGGTGCTAACGAATGACCGAACCATCAATGATTCGTTGCCAGAAATCATGCCTAAGTAGGATTTGAAATAGATCAAATGTTAAGTGGGCGAGCCCTTCCCGTTGAATGGAGTGAAGTTGATCAGGTTGAACTTTGTCAGATACGGGATCAAATCTCACTCTCTTGGGTACAGACACAGAATCCCGGTCTTCTTCACCTCTTGAGAAGACATCAGAGCGTCGATTTTGCTCTTGAGATCTTTCATCTTTTCGTCCTCGTCTATATCCTGTTTTGGACAATTTCCGAGAGGAATAATATGGCCACCCCCAGTGTTATTGTTCTCAGTGGGGCCATCCCCAACATTTTGATCAACGAGAGGGTTATCAGTATTAAGGTGTTCATCCCCATCTGAATTGCTAACCGCTTGGTTAATATCATTGCGATGACTGGGTTCACCTATCTGATTCAACAATACTCGAATTTGTTGGTCATGCTTTTCTCTCATCCGTAGCATAGCCATTTTCATTTCGAACTTGAATGCTTGCTTCTGCTTGGCTAGAGCATCATCAACCATTTTGGCTACTTTCTCGGTGTTAATCATAAGCACTTCGTGGGATTGTCCTGGGCTGGATACTATTTTGTCAGAAGCGACTGCAGAGTTAGCATCTGATGCTTCATCATTGAGGATAATCCCCTCTGCATTCTCTGATAATCCTTGCGTCTAGTGGTCCCTGCGCGTAGCCGAGTCAGACGATGCGATACAAGGGGGTCGGAGCTAGAAGGTCGAGCCGACTTTCCCTTATCAACTATATTTACCGTAACTTTCAAAAATTCATCACCTTGAATGACCGATCGTTTCTTATGGAAATGCTTTGGCTTGGACTTAGTCATTCCATTGGAGATCCTCTTGAATACCGAAACCCTTTGCGGAGCGGTCTTGGGGCAGCTACACGCTGATAATACTGCCCTGATAAGTTTGGTACACGGACAATCAGAGTCCGCTTCCTGGGTACTTCTCTTTTGAGATTTGTTTGTACCCCCAGCCCGATAGTACAACTCATCAGCATGATTGCCAGAGCAGCCCATCATGCGCTGGCATAACTTCCTAGGTATAACGTTATCATCATCAGTCGAATACGTTTCCTTCTGAGGATATAACGCTTTGTTAGCATTTTTAAGAGTCACACGTTTGGAGTTACGTCTTTGCGAGTGCGGGACCTTAATGGGCTCTTGGACTTCGACTCGTAGTCTAATGTGGTCGGTTAATGGAATTTCCCTTTATGAGAAGTCTCAGACTTGTTGCAATGGCGAGTGCGACCTCTAGCTCGATGAGTTGCTCGGGGTTCATTCATCATGCCTAAGTGTTCTTTGACTGAAGCTCTACCTTGATCCTCGTGCATAGGACCTAAGCATTATGCTATTGCTTTCCTACCTCTGGATATGTCTATACTGTCGCGGAGTTTCACCGGAGATGCGGGATTAGAAGGAGCGAGATTTGAAATTGACGGAAGTTGGGAACCAGCTTTGGATCTCGAATCAAGCGAGTGACACGACTAGTGTCTCTTGTTGGGTAGAAGCGCTAACTTGACCTTCGGCACCCAAACCTGCTTAGATCTTGGTGGCCTTTTGAACACCTTTTCTTTTTGTAATTCTTTTGCTTTATGCACAAGGATCCGGGCATGTGCAAGAAGTGTACGACGCTTCTGAATGCGCTCCTCAAGAGTGGAACGGTTCCGTTTGACACGAACCCATTCATTAGTAGGTGGTTGGGAGGAGGTTCCCGAAGCTCGCTGTGGTGATAGTTTAACCATTTGGCATCTCCTGGACTTCAGATCCGTTTGGTTGTGGAGTCCGTCCACTTGATCCAAAGCTTTGGTGAATTAGCACACGAGGCGTTGGCGTTGCATTTGACGTGCTCTCTTTGATAGAGTTGGCATGCCTTTAGCAGTCGACTCCTTGATCGAGGAGGAGTTCAGATCTGCAAATCTGGTTTCATTGGATGCCGGCGGATCGTTGTGAGGTGCGGCTGTAGTAACGGTAGCGGGGAATTCGCCTTCTTAAGTCTTCAGATCTGAACACTAGAGGATCTTTCGGGCGGAGGAGACCTTCCTGTGCTTGTGAGGAGAGGCGGATCTGGAGGAGGAGGAGGAGACGTACTTCTCGAACTTCTATTGGTCGAACTCGTATTCGACCTCTTCAGCCATGAGGATCTTGGTCGTCGGCTACGGCACGATAGCCTCGTTGACGAGACTGTTGGCTCCTACTGTGGTCGCCAGCTTGTTTGGGTGGGAAATTGATTTCTTCATTGTATAACTTATTACTGTGGTCGCCAGCTTGTTTGGGTGGGAAATCGATTTCTTTATTGTATAACTTATTACAACTTCAGTCGTTATAACAAGTTCAAAAAAGATCAGTCTTTTTATAAGACCTTTACACAATGAAATTAAAATTACAATCTCCTTCAAACAAACGTAACGGGTGTTTATCGCCTACTACTTGCATGAGATCTTTACCTGTGACAGGGAGTTGATATCCGTGAATCACCAAATGATTAGATCAGATCCGGAGCTTCATTGATTCGTGAAGGAATTAAGAAACTAAAGTAATTATCTCGACAACAGTGAGATAATCACTCTTCTCGAGATCACCGCAATGGGGCAATCTCAAGGGAAGGAACTAAGCTGCAGATCTGACGAACTCCGCTTCTTTATGTCGAAGAATTCGCTGATATCTCCTCCTCCTCTCTAAAATTCATGGCTCTTCAGTCCTCAATTTGGCAGAGCTTCGCCAACGCTCGAGAGTTCTAGATCTAAAAAATGAAGGCCCTGGGACTGTATTTATAAGCTTCGGGATCTCTATTTTTGGATAAGAACAATTGATTCACTTTTATACTCAGTTGTAACCACTTAACCATGTTCTTAGATGATATTTTATTAGTTAGAACAAATCCAGATGGTTAACGTTGAAAAATAGCTTAAAACTGCCAAAAATTGGTTTTCGGGGTTGCGGATACCCGTCAGTGTCTCGGCTTGTCCGAGACACCCACAGCGAGACACTAGTGGGTGTCTCAGGTTTTTTGACCCTAACATCCTCATATGACCTCCAAATAATATGATTCAAGATGAATTGGAAAGCTGATGAAGATATCTACAACTTTTATCTTTTGAGATTTTTCATATTCAAATCGAATCATAGCCAAAATCTCCATTCTTCTCTAAAATACTAACACTGTCTTGGAATTCTAAGACAGTTGGTATTTTGGCTTTATCGCTCACATATGATCTCAGAATGAGTTGATCCAAGATGCATTAGAAAGCTAATAAGGAGCTCTACAAATTTTATCTTTTGAGTTTCTTCAGATTCAAAGCGTATTATAGGTAAAATATAAGGAGCTCTACAAATTGTATTTCATCTTTGGTAAGTGATGCGGAGCTCCCGA
The DNA here is from genome assembly GCA_022839385.1 of Asparagus kiusianus. Classification (NCBI taxonomy): domain Eukaryota; kingdom Viridiplantae; phylum Streptophyta; class Magnoliopsida; order Asparagales; family Asparagaceae; genus Asparagus; species Asparagus kiusianus. The sequence continues at coordinate 1,321,644 of BQKN01066176.1, forward strand.
TCAGTTCATGTTTTCGTTATTCCGAAGTTCCGTTGCTTCACATGGTTTGTTGACTCACTTCATGCATTTGTTAATGTCAATTATGCTTTTGTGACTCAGATAGTGATGTTCATCATCTTCTCTGTGTTTCGATCCGCGTGCTGGGACCTATAGGTAATTTTTGACGCCTACACCAGCTGCCTTGAAAGTCAATGATACAAGCTCGCAACATGTCCTCCAACACCTGGTTCACTCTCTCTGTCTGACCATCTGTTTGAGGGTAAAATACACTGCTATGCAATAATCTGTTACCGAATGAATCCTAGAAACTCCTCCAAAAGTGAGGTGAAAACTAAATCCCGATCTGATACAATAGTATCTGGAACTCCGTAAAGTCGAACTATCTCCCGGATAAATATCCTCGCATATGTCTTAGCAGTATAAGTAGTCCTCACTGGAATAAAATATGCCGACTTAGTCAACCGATCCACTATCATCCAAACTGAATCGTTCCCTTTCTTCGACTTCGGCAACCCCATAATGAAGTCCATAGAAATGTCTGCCCACTTCCACTCTAGAATGGGTAAAGGCTAAAGTATCCCTGCTGGTCTCTGATACTCTGCCTTCACCTGCTAACATGTAAAACACTTAGCTACATATTCTGTAATATCTCTATGCATGCTACTCCACCAAAAGTGTCTCCTCAGGTCCTTGTACATCTTAGTGGTTTCTGGATGCACTGTATATCGGGTACAATGTGCTTCTTTAAATAACTCATTCTTTAGCTTCACACTAGCTAGCATGACTAATCGACCCTTCATCCGAAGGCCTCCATCTGCTCTAACGGTCTAATCATCCTTGGGCTCTTTGGAAATTTCCTCCTTCCAGATTTGAATCCAAGAGTCCTCTAACTGAGCTCTGACTACTCTGTCCCTCCAAGATGGCTGCACTGATAAATCTCCCAAGTATGCATTATTTCCGCCCACCTCTGGCCTAAAATCGAACTGATTAAGAGTGATAAGATATACAACGAGCACCTCAAAGCCGTAATCTGATATCGACGCTTCCTACTCAAAGCATCTGCTACGACGTTCGCCTTCCCCGGGTGATACTGAATCGCGAACTCGTAATCCTTGATGAACTCAATCCATCGCCCCTGCCTCTGATTAAGTTCCTTCTAGGAGAAAAGATACTTCAAACTCTGATGGTCTGTGAAAAGCTCGAACTGAACCCTATATAAATAGTGTCTCCACTCCTTCAGTGTGAATACTACCGCTGCTAACTCCAAATCATGAGTGGGGTAATTCTGCTCATGCACCCTCAACTGTCATGATATGTATGATACTACCATCTGTGTCTACATTAGAACACCTCCCAGACCTGCTAACGACGCATTCGTGTATACAAAAAATATCCTGTCACTGGTCGGAATAGTAAGAACTAGCACCGTAATCAACTTAGCCTTCAAGGTATCAAAAGCCTTCTGGCACTCCATGCTCCAAGTGAACTGTACACCCTTCTTTGTAAGGCGTGTAAGTGGCATTGTAATCTTTGTGAAGTCCTGAATGAACTTCTTGTAATAGCCGGCTAACCCCAAAAAGCTACGACTTTTGGTAATCGTCTTCGGCGGTTCCTAATCAAGCACTGCTGAAACCTTACCTGGGTCCACTGCTATGCCTTCTCTACTAACGACATGGCTAAGAAATCTAATATCAAAAATCCAAAACTCGTATTTGATAAACTTAGCATATAGCTGATGCTCTCGCAAGGTCTGCAAAGCTAAACGTAGATGCTGCTCGTGCTCCAACTCCGATCTCGAATAGATAAGAATATCATCGATAAACACAATCACGAACTGGTTCAAATATGGATGGAAGACCCGGTTTATTAAATCCATGAATACTATGGATGCATTGGTTAATCCAAATGGCATGACCAAAAACTCGAATGACCTATATAGAGTCAGAAAGGCGGTCTTAGGAATATCCATCTCCCGAACCCGCAACTGATGATAACCAGAACGAAGATCAATCTTTAAAAAATACTACACTCCCTACAGCTGATCGAACAAGTCATCAATCCGAGGCAAAGGATATCTATTCCGGATAATGACTTTGTTCAACTTACGGTAGTCGATACATAATCGTATACTACCATCCTTCTTCTTCACGAAGAGGACCGGTTCTCCTCACGGAGAATGACTCCTACGAATAAATCCCTGAGCTAACAACACATCCAACTGGGTTTGTAGCTCTCTTATCTCAGCAGGTGCCATGCGATAGGGTGCTCGGGATATCGGGGCTGTGCCCGGCTACAACTCAATACAAAACTTAACCTCTCTCACAGGAGGCAATCCAGGCATATCCTAAAAAACATCCTGATAATCTGAGATAACTCTAGTCTCACATATATCAACACTCTACTCCCGAAGCATCACCTCCTCGATGTACGCCAATAATGACTCCGCAAACTGGTTCCCCTGAGAGGTGGCTACAACTAACTCAGACCCATTGGAAACTCGCAACTTGACTGTTTTCACAAAATAGTCAATACTGACGTGGTAGGAAGATAGCCAATCCATACCAAGAATCACATCGAACTCTGACATGCTCAACACTATCAGATCAATAACAAACTCAGACTCATCTAAACTGACATTACACCTCCTACAAATGCTCTTCAAGAGCGACATATCACCTAGAGAGGTGGAAACTGACAGAGGAATGTCTAGAGGCAGAGCTATGAGCTGAAGCCTAATCATAAAAGCACAAGATATGAAAGAATGTGAAGCTTCTGAATCGAAAATAATACGGACTAGAAAGGAGTTCACGAGGAACGTACCCTCCACTACGGCCCACTCGCACCATGATCTCAAGGAACTACTGTATAAACTCTACCGGTGGCTGGAAGCTACTCTGCTACTGGAGGTGGAGCATATGGGACTACCTGTCCCTGAGGGACCTTCTGAACTGCATGAACCTACCCCTCAATCATAGGAACTACTGACGGTGCCTCAAGTCTAGCTTGCTGGCCCTGACCTCGGCCTGAAATCTGTTCTGCTACCGATTCTACCCTCTCCCTTGCTGGGCTCCTACTAATACACTGCGATACTCTGATGCTTTGTGGCTAAGCTTGTGACACTTAAAACAAGTACCCTGGAACCTGTGCTGCTGAGGAGCTCTCTGATCCTCCTGGGGTCCTCTCCTATGAGGGCCTTGCTGCTATTGCTGGGGTCCTGAAAAAGGCCTCTTATTCTTTCCCTTTTTCCTTAGTGTTCCGTTCCTTGTTCTTCTGGAACATAGCTGACTCATTCTCCTAAGAAGTGGCAACATCTCCTACCTCTCGAACCGAATAAAAGCTCCTAGAAGCAAGGTATTGATGAAGGCTAGGGTGAAGTCCTGCTAAAAACATCTGAGCCTGGTGCTCTCCGGTCTACCACATGCCCGTGAAATAAAGTAAGCTCATAAACTTGCTCTCAAAATCAGCTACTGACATGTCTCTTTGAGATAATCTGGACAACTCAAGCTCTTTCCTGACCCATGCCGCGGAAGAGATATACTGCTCATCGAAGAAGTAGGTAAAATCCTCCCAGGTGAGTGTCATCCTCTGATCTGAAGTGAACTATAGTCGATACCATCTCCTCGCATCTCCTTTGAGACTGTAAGATGCTAGTCTCTATTTCTAAACCGATGTCATATTAAGTATATCGAGAATGTTTCCTACATCCTCCTTCCACTTATATGCTGCAAGAGAATCTGATGATTCCCGAAACTCTGGTGCCCTCATCTTCTAGTATCTCTCCACTAGGTGGAGCCAAGACTCCTGCTCTGCTGCTCTATCCGCAACTATCTACAGGGTAGGTGCAGGTGTGTCCCCCTAAAAATCCTCCTCAACGGGAATAGCTGGTACTAATGGTGGTGGAACTACTAATGGTGCGATATGATTCGTCACAAGCTCCTCAAGTGCTGCCATCCTAGCGGCTATGGTAGCCATCAAGTCTATCAAGTACTAGGGAGCATGCTACGGCTCAGGTAGAGTCTGCTGCGGTGCTGGTGGAGTCTGCTGCAGTGCTGGTGGAGCCTGCTACGGCTCTGTCTGACCAGCTCTCCGAGTGTGAGGTCTACTACGTACGGCCATCTGAGCATATAGAAAATGGTTTATAAGTCCTCGAACAAAACCTAAATAGAATAATAAATTTATATTATATATGTATCATTCACGCAAATACTTTTAATATCACAAAACAAATATTCAAAATTTTGAATACACATATATAATGTCCTCACTCATTCTAGAAATTTCTAGCGGACTCTATACACGAATCTTAAGAAACTCTACTCTAAGTCCACGACTCAACACAGGATGATCCTAAAGATACTAGAACTAGAGCTCTGATACCAACTATGACAGCCCTGTTTTCAACAAGGCTGCAGTCTGAGGTAAAACCAAGAATATCAAACCTGCCATGCACTACACCGTGCAATAACATGTTTCACCATTATAATAAATATCCATCTAGTGGAATCAACAACAGGTGTAGGTACAAAACCGACAAAAGACAAAATAAGAAGAAATATTAAATAATAGATACTCTAAAGGATATAACCACCACTAATATGAATAAATAAATCTCTAAAAAAGGAACAACCTCTGAGCTGAATACAAATGTCTCGACATAGAAAATCAAATGAAATGACATTTAGGCACCTCGCCTTTACAAAGCTAGAAATAACATCTCAGTGTTCATAAACAAAATCATTGTGGAGTCCTAACAATAAACTATTAATAATATCTATAAATAGCTGTTAGAACAACTCCATTAAGCTACGGCTCTCCGTGCACCTATTTTGTTACCTGAAAGTGGGGAAACAACGAGCGTCAAGCACTAGTGAGTAACATCTCAACCAACCCCAGGGGAAGGGCTAGAAGGATATAAAAATACCTGATAATACATGTAGATAGTCAAACATCAACTCTGAAATAAAATAGAAGTTTGATATTTTGGAATTTACAACATGTGCATGGGTAACTCCAATCCCATAAGCTCATATTGTAAATAGCTAAATGTCAAATCCAAACTACAACATGGAGTAATAACTCTATCTCTAACCATACCATCAATGATCTGCCATATGTCAAAATATGCCAACATAAAATACCTAAAGTCCAACACGAGGACCGTAGTAAATTATAGTCCAACATAAGGACTTCAGTAGCATATAGTCCAACACGAGGACTTTCATAGTTTATAGTCCAACACAAGGACTTCAGTAGCTTATAGTCTAATATGAGGACTTTAATAATTTATAGTCTGACACAAGAACTTCAGTAGTTTATAGTCCAACACGAGGAATTTAACATGTGAATGATGTCAAAACCAACATAAATATTGTTCACCCTCATACCCTGATGAATAAATCTAAGACCTATGTCTGTAGTCAACTCATATACACCAATCTTAGTGTATAACAAACCCATATAACCTAGGTGTCTCGCCAGCCACACAATCCGCACGCGAACGACGTACACATGCACAAACATGTCTTATGATCGACCGCCAAATATCTACGATCGACCGCGCAGTGAGCAGAAAGTTTTTGCTCATCTGCACGCCCAGCGGTCGACCGCCGCATATATGAGGTCGACCACGCAAGAGACAAAAGCTTCCTGCTTCTACTACGCGCCCGACGGTCGACCACCGCATATATGCGGTCAACCGCGTAGGTACAGAAAACCTTCTGTAGGTTTTCTGCTCTGAGGGTTTTGATTCAAAAGTCTATAAACGATGATTTTAAGTACCATCAACACTATATACATGATTTAGCATTACTAGAATATGCAAAAGCACAATCTAATCACCATAAACAACAAAGAAAACTTTTTAAACACATGTATACATGTCGACACTTTCGAAAATAATTATTTTTCTTTCAAAACTATTGTTAGAAATATTTTCAGATCTAGATCTGTATTAAAGAATTCGTGGGTGATCTTTATTAACTGAAAACTTGTTCTTCTTGCAATATACAACATATAGATCTATTTTTTATACATAAACTAGCATGTTAGGCTCATAAATCACAAGAAAACATTGTTAAAAATATTTAAAAAACTAGGTGTAGGATTGGGCGAGATGAAACTCGCCTGAGGGATGAAGAACTGCTGTAAAGAACGTCGTAAGAAGGTTCTCCTCTGCTGAACGTCACTGGATCTCGCTTAAACTCCCAAAACCCGCTAAAAATCACCCGAAAGAAGAGCTAGGGTTTGCAAGAGGAGGGGAGGAGGCTGCTAAGGTTTACTACGATGAAGAGGAGGCTCTCACAAATATTTTAATATATATAGGCCCACAAACCCGACCCATAACCCAAACAAATCCGAACTAGAAAAACCCAAAATCCACTCGGCGGTCGACCGGCACTATGTTGCGGTTGACCGCGCAGGAGACAAAAGTCTTTCTGCTTGCCTGCACGCCACGCGGTCGACCGCCATTATGGCGCGGTCGACCAGACAGGAAAATTCCTGTTTGTGCATGTTTGATTGTGTGCTGGTCTTCCACTTGATTTCTCTCACATATATATACTTGTTTGACCCCCAAACACTTGTTATCACATTTGTCTATGATATAAATATATATTTCACAATAAAAACTCATTCACTTTATTTTATGGGGTTTACAGATAGGATACTTCCCTTAATGCTCGTGTTGAGTTTGCTTCCTGTTGACGATTCCAACGAGGTCGTGAACAAACTTCAACACGTAGTAGAAGCTTGGTCGAATGAGATTGAAAACTAGAGCTTAGATTCGAAGGCTGAATGCACAAATTTGATCTAAATCGTTGCATCGTTTAGATCTCTAATCTTGACCGTCGCTTCAATAATAAATCATGGCCATTGGTTTCAAAAATTCAATCTCAGTCGCTCGAGTGAATCCAAACTGCCACGTCGTTTGGATCTTAGATCTTGACCGCTGAATCAAGAACTAATCACGACCATTCGTTTCGAAACAGTCAAAGTCGAGCCGTTTCACTCGATCTGAATCGTTTCTTTGGTTGAGATATTGAATCCCTACCATTGATTCCTTTGCCTATATATAGGCTTCGCCTCCCTTATGGAGAAGTTTTTGCACACTCAAACTTTCTTCGCTTGAATATCAAAAAATTTTCGAGTGAGTTTTTTGTTTGTTGCGATCTTACTCCATGGCACCCAAGTCCAAAACTCTAGATTCCAAGGGAAAGGGAAGGGCCTCTATTTCGGCCGCTTCTGGTGTTGCTCCACCCTCTTCAGGTAAGCTTCAAAACAAAATTATGCTATTGGGTTTGGAGAAGATGAACAGATGATGTTCATTCTTCTGGCGAGCTTCGCTTAGTCAGGCGAAGTACTGCTCAGGTGAACTTCGCTTGTCAGGTGAGGTTCAGCTATTTAGGCGAACTTTGCTTGTCAGGCGAGGTTCAACTATTCAGGCGAACTTCACTTGTTAGGCGAGCTTCAGCTATTCATGCGAACTTAGCTGCCAGGCGAAGTTCGCTCGGTCAGGCGAACTTCCATAGTTCACTAGTTTAGCTAAGCTTGCCTGTATAGCTAGGCTTGCCTATTTTGACAACTTAGCGAAAATTGACTTCAACAAGTATATTACCAGGGCTCGCCTACATAACTGAGTCCGCCTGAATTGAGGACTAAGCAAAAATTTCCCCATTTTCAAAGAGTCTTAACTTCTTCTGTTTCTTTGTTTTTGTAGTGGCTTATTCTGAAGAGGCTCTCCCCAGGGTCAGTGCTGTTGGCCATGCTAGTGGGGTAAGGTTCTCTATTCTAGCTAGGTTCCCTATTCATGAACCTGTACTAATTTTCTCCCCCTAACAGCTCTGCGGAGCTAGAACAGAGAGTTTCTGAAGGACATTATCTCACGCTTTGAGAACTAATCATGGAAGCTGCAATGACCGACTCAAAGCGCAAGGAGATGAAGAAGCCTAGCTTTCTTTTGGTAACAAAAAAGCTGATCCAACAAGCCTGCTCCTTGGTGAGAGAAGATGACTATGTATTATCGACGACGTTCGTTATTTCATCCCTGCCATGCCAAGGGGATTTTCGATCATGGAACTACGATCACTCTTCATGACAAGGGTGATGAACTAGAATCTAACCCCCCACCCAAGACGGAGTCACTTGTGGCCTTTTCACATGTTCGAAGCTGAGTTTGGCATCAGTAGCTCAAGCAAGTGTGTCACTGCTCTACACCTTGGTCTGCTACAGAGTGATTTGCCAATAGGGGAGACAGTGAGGGTACCTGAGACCTTCTGCCATTGCTTCTTTAATGCTGGAGGTCAATTTCCACCAAAGGATTTCAGAGCTCCAGGGTGGATCCACTCCGCACCACACAATACACTATAGTGGTCTCGGATCATCGAGTTTGTTCTAGAAGAGAACTCTAGCCTACAAGACACACAGTTATATACTACTATCTAGGCCACACAGTTTGGCCTCAAAATTAATGCGACATAATTCCAGAGCATCTTGGAGCTCTATTGCCCCGTGATCAACATGTTCTGCACTCCTAACAAAGAGCTGGGCCTCACGCTACATGAAATGTATGAGGTATTAGGATTGTCAATGGGGGAGTTCTCGTACAAAGAGTACGTCCCTGAACAAAAGGAGATTAACACTCTCTCAGACAAATTTCCCCAAGTGGTTAAGACTTTCTAGGAGTTTCTCTACCACTACAACATACGCCTGCATACTGTCAGGGCAGTAGATCATTGGGGAAAGAGGAAGAGGAGCCAATGGATCAGTCTCAAGAATTAGGCCGGTTATTTGTTCTAGAACACTAACGATAAGATAAGGCCTATTCTGCTCCTGGGCGTTTGTAATGAGACGATGGTGGCGAAGAGGATTTTTGACTGTAAGTCAATTTTGGACACCCTCGAATCTGATGAAGGAGGGTTCAAGGTAGGAACAACTTTCTAATCTTTCCACCACCAAGCTAAAGTCCCCATTTCCAACAAAGCCCTGCTTGCCGGGTACTTGATGTTGTGGCTGAAGAGATGTGTGATTCCCACACACTCTTTCGATGTGATCTCGCTTGAGGTCATCTACCCCACGGTTCGTTTGGCTCACAGATGATCCTACACGCTCCTCCTTGCTATGGTAGCATGTATCCAGAGCGGGTTGCACAATCCGGCGACACAATTTTACAAAGTGTTGTGTGTTGAGGGATGAGATGGAAAAGAAGTGGCTAAGACTCCCAACCCACGCGTCAGCCTACCATACACTTATCTAATGGCTTGGTTCATGCTGCACTGTGAATGTTTCATGAGTGCACCGATAGCGTGTCAGGAAGGAAAGATGATTCCCTTCATTCAGTGATTAGAGTGATGCTCAGGGAAGTACAACTACATCGCTAAAATGAGGAAGGCTCTCTCCTATTTCATCAATTATAATTTCTACTGGTGCTTCCCCTACTTTTCAGATGGGGGATATAGCAACTCTTTTGTGGACATGCTAAGGGCTGATAATTATAGTTCACTATCCTTGGGCAACTTCCGTTGGCTCATCAACATCCGGCCGGGCTATTATATCTTCAAAACGGGCTCGATCTGTCACATAGAGCCCTACTTCCTATGCCGGTTCGCTCGCCAATTCGGGTATGATCAATTATATATAGGGAACCCGAACCATCATCTAAGCTTTGAAGGGAGCTAGATCGATGGTGCACGAGCCTGGTATTAGAATCAGGAAAGATGTATCAACACTCACTTTGTATTGCCGCTTAAGAACCCTCCACTCCGACGCCCTTTGACGTATTGCAAGTGGTGCTGGAGTACCAGCACAACGCCAAAAGTTTTCAAGCCTCATGAATCTTGTTTGATGGCACTAAAATGTCAAGTAGGCAAAAACGCTCGTGCGTCATAGTGGAGAGAGTATTAGTAATATGAGGAGTCCGAAGAGGCTCTCTTCAAAAAAAGTTAGAGGTTATGAGGGGTTGTATGATTTTGATGAGCCCCCATTCCAAGCTCCATATGCGCCCTCCCAACTTGAAGCCACTGCAGAAGAGGAGATAGAAGAAAAAGAGGCTAAGGAGCTAACTCGAGTAGGAACATTTTTGAAGAAAGTTAGAGGTGTTATCGTTGGACGAATGCAAATGCCAGGATTTGCAACTTCTAACTATGTTCCTAACTTTGTAGCTTGGCCAAAACAACAACGAGAGATGGAGGAAGGTCCCTTTGAAGAAGAGGCGATGAAGAAGATCCACCACAATGAGATGACAATGATTGCTAAAATAGGGGAGGGCCATACACCAAGCGCTCTTGAGCCAAATTTAGAGGCGGCTCCATCCGTTATCCTAACTCCTTCAGCTACCAGAGCCATTTCGTCAGCCCTCGCTATTGTGATGGAAATAGCTTTGTTGATATTAGAGGTGATGATGCTGACGCTTGCTGTTGTTCAACAAGGTTTGGCTGAACCTACAGCTGAAGTTGCTCAACCGATCATTTCGGAGGATGATCACTCTTTTCACTCTTTTTTATTATCAAGTTAAATATGATCGCCTCACATTTGTTCAAACTTATGTCATTATTAATATAGGAACGGCAGAGGTAGCTATCACCATCTCTTCTGTAAAGAGAGAGGAGGAAAAAGAGCAAGTCGATTACTCCGGCGATAGTGAAGCCGCTATAGATGCTGTCTTCGGAGATTATGATGAGGGAGAACACGCTTCCCCTCATTCTGCTCTAGCTGAATCTCTCATTGGGGATTTGGATGCTTTGAGTCCTCCTCGTGAGTAGGTTTCTAAGGCTACCACTTCAGCTCAAGGTATTGTAAATTGTAAACTTATAGTTGCAGGAGGGTAGCTCAACTAAATGCGCTAGCATTTCTTTTGTTAATCCTTATTATAGTTGATACACCTCTCGAAGCTCTTGAAAGGTAGGCTGGTCTGCTGGAGTCCATACATGCAGAAGTTTCTACCTCGCCTCGACCTCAAATTTCTCGACAAGTGAGCCCCCCAATTGAGGCTCCAGTTCAGACAAAAGAGGTAGCAATTTAGGAAGAGGAGGCACTGATTTCTTCTATGGCCATTGTCGCCATTGTTAGGAATCTTGACCCTAAGTTTAGTTTATTTTGATGATAATAAATATTATATGTTGTGTGTATTATGTACTAACATTTGTTTTGCAGTATCAGAGCTAAATCAACAATGATATTCAAAGAGATACTCAAGACATAGGATGAGTTCAAGGTAAAATGAAGCAAAGAAGAAGATATACTTTATTGTCAAAATATAATTTTAACATTTTCTTCACTTAGAAATGTGTACAAGCCTCGATCACTCACATACATGCACACACATAGTGTTAGAACAGACTAACACATGATTAGTGTGTTGGTTAACTATAGAAATCCCTTATGTTAACCAATAGATTTAATAGATATTGAGTAAGACTTAAAATATATCATATAGCTCATATCTACCCCTTAAAAGTCGACTAATAGTATGAATAGTCAACTACAAAAGACACAGACAGAATATCAGTTTTTGTGTTATTATAGACTAGTCAACTACTAGACATTATAGTCGACCAATAAGAGTTGAATCAGAATTCCAGACTTTCTATCAATTACAGAGTAGTCGATTAATAGATAAAGTAGCCAACTACTAAGGAATTATATGACTACACAGAGTCTGTTTGAACTAAAAGTCGACTACTAGGAGTTGTAGTCGACTACAAAGACAGTTTTTTGACTATTATAGATTTTGAATATATGACTATTTATAGCCATTTTGAGGTATTATTTTGGTTTAAAAATATGACTTTTCAGAGGCTATAAATAGGGTAAACGTCAATAAACAAAATAACAAGATTTGCACTCAAAAGATTAAATTTTATGCAAATTCAAGAGGCCAAACATTCTGTCTTTTAGTCCAAGCATTGAGAAAAACTGTTTTCTGAAAAAGCCTATGTTCTTGATCATTTCCTACTAAGTGATTAGGCAAATTTCAGAGAGTGAAACCTATAGCCACAGTGAGAAACACGTTCACAGTACATTCAAGGCTTATAAGATTAGATTTGTACTTGCTTCAAAGGAAGGTTATCTCGGTTTGTGAGAAGGGTTGATCTCTTGGTCTAGAGGTCGGTTTACAATTAGCATGGTATTGTCAATTAGGTTTACAATTTGTAAGGTCTTGCAAATTGGTCAGGTTTACTTTTAATTTTGTAAGGTTTTAAAATCATAGTAGAACTCTCAAGCGGGATTTGCTTGGGGACTGGATGTACATCAGGGAGGTGGAACCAGTATACATGCTTGTGTTTGTGATGTTCATTTTTTGAGATTGTTGCTATTCTTTCTTGCAATTTATAACACATCTTGCAAACTCATCCTCTAGTATTTTAAGTGTAAAGCTTCCACAGATTTACTCTTTATAATAGCGCACTCTTGTCTTAAGGGTCATGATCCTACACTTGGTATATAAGCAAGAGGACCCTACAATTGTATCAGAGAAAGGTGAAGGATGACATCATCAAGTATAACAAATATATCACAATTCAAAGAGGGACATTTCACATAACGACCACTTCTCTTTGACGGCACAAACTATAACTATTAAAGTGTCAGATAAAGATCTACCTCTAATCTCTTGGCTACGATCTATGGAACATTATAGAGACGAAATTTATAAAGCCTACCACTCCTTACACCAAATGGACGGTTGTTTAAAGTTAAAATGTAAATCTGGACTCTAAGGCGACGAATACATTGTTTTGTGCCTTGGACAAGAACGAGTTCAATCGCGTGTCTACTTGCAATTCAGTCCATCAAATTTAGCATACATTAGAGGTAACACACGAAGGTACAAATAAAGTTAAAAAATCTAAAATCTCTGTTCTTGTGCACATATTTGAATTATTCAAAATAAAAGAATATAAGACGATCGCTAAAATGATCACAAGATTCACCAACATCGCGAACTCTCTAATTGGTCTTGGAAAAGAATTCACACAATTGAAGATGGTGAGAAAAGTTCTTCATGCACTTACACCGGAATGGGAGAAAAGGACGACCACAATTGAAGAAGCCAATGACCTCTCAACACTTACACTAGAAGATCTTATTGGGAATTTAATGGCATATGAAGTACAACTTCAAGATAGAAGGAAGAGAGAATAACCAGAGAAGAAAATTATTGCTTTAAATACATCTTCTGACAGTGATGAATCGGATGAAGATGATGAAGACATTGATGCTCTCTCAAGAAAATTCAAAAAGTTTCTTATCCAAAGTAAGTATAAAAAGATTAAAGATACTAACAATAATTTTATTTGTTATGGATATAATAAGCCAGGATACATGAAGAAGGATTGTCCTCTTCTAAAGAAAAAATCAAAGTGTATAAACTTCAACAAGTCACAAAATAGGAAGAAAAAAGTTTTGGCAATAACATGGGATGATAGCTCTTCTGAAGAAGAAGAAGAACAAAAAGAGAAATCCGCTCACATGTGCTTCATGGCACAAGAAGATGAGGTGTACAATAATATTAATAATGAAGAATTATTAGAAGCATTCAATGAACCTTATGCTAGATTTAAGGATTTGAAGTCTAATTATAAGTTATTGAAAAATGAAAATAAAAGATTAAACTTAGAATTAGTAACTTCAAATTCTTCACAAGTTAAAAAATTTAATAAACTAAATAATAATTCATTTTCTAAAAATAAATTATTGACTAATGATAATATTTATCTAAAATCTGAATGTGATAAAATGAAAACTCGTATTTCAGTTTTAGATAAAGAAATAAGTTCACTTAGATGTAAATATGAAGACTTATATTTAAATGTGAACAAATTTAACAAATGTTAAGAGAATTTGAATAATTTACTCTTATTTCAAAAATCTTCAAATAATCATTTTGGCATTGGATTTATTCCTAAGTATTTTACAAAGAATGATTATGTTTTGAAGAATAATAATAAGAATATTCATACTAAACAATATAAGTATATATGGATTCCTAAGAATTTGAATATTCATAATAAAAATACTTATATTTCATCTTATATGCATGAAGTTTGCAATTCAAAGAATTATACTTATGTTAATAAATGGAAACCAAATTCCAAGTGGATTTGGATTCCTAAGGGTTAATCCTAAGATCCTATATAAAAGGGTACCAAAGTGCTTAATGTTTTTATTAAGGTACCCGGGAAAAGAAAAAGTTAACTAGAATTACGTTTATTTCTTTTTGCCAATGACAAAGGGGGAGTTATATAGAAAATTTTAATTTTTTTACTAATGCTTTGATATAAGGGGAGTAAAAATTTTTATCTAATAATTTTATGCAGGGGGATTAAACTTTTATATCTTAATAACATATATTTTATCATCATCAAAAAAGGGGAGAATATTAGGAATCTTTACCCCAAGATTAGTTTATTTTGATAATAACAAATATTATATGTTGTGTGTATAATATGCTAATATTTGTTTTGCAGTATCAAAGCTAAATCAACAATGATATTCAAAGAGATATTCAAGACATAGGATGAGTTCAAGGTAAAATGAAGCAAAGAAGAAGATATACTTTATTGTCAAAATGTAATTATATATTTTCGATGCTTAGAAATGTGTACAAGCCTTGATCACTCACACACATACACACACATAGTGTTAGAACACACTAACACGTGATTAGTGTGTTGGTTAACTATAGAAATCCCCTATGTTAACCATTAGATTTAATAGATATTGAGTGAGACTTAACACATATCATATAGCTCATATCTACCCCTTAATAGTCAATTAATAGTATGAATAGTCAACTATAAAAGACACAGACAGAATATCAGTTTCTATGTTATTATAGACTAGTCGACTACTAGACATTGTAGTCGACCAATAAAATTCCAGACTTTCTGTCAATTACAGAGTAGTCGACTAATAGACACAGTAGTCGACTACTAAGGAATTATATGACTACACAGAGTTTGTTTGAGCTCAGAGTAGTCAACTATTAAGAGTTGTAGTCGACTATAAAGGTAGTTTTTTGACTGTTATAGGTTTTGAATATATGACTGATTATAGCCGTTTTGAGGTGTTATTTTGGTTTAAAAATATAACTTTTCAGAGGTTATAAATAAGGTAAACGTTAGTAATTAAAATAACAAGATTTGCACTCAAAAGATTAAACTTTATGCACATTTAAGAGGCCAAACATTCTGTTTTTTAGCCTAAGTATTAAGAAAAACTATTTTCTGAAAAAGCCTATGTTCTTGATCATTTCCTACTAAGTGTTTAGGTAAATTTCAGAGAGTGAAAGCTATAGCCACAGTGAGAAACACATTCACAACACATTCAAGGCATATTGGATAGGATTTATACTTGCTTCAAAGGAAGGTTCTTTGGTCTGTGAGAGGGGTTGATCTCTTGGTCCAGAGGTCGATTTACAATTGGCATGATGTTGTCAATTGGGTTTACAATTTGCATGGTCTTGCAAATTGGTCAGGTTTGCTTTTAATTTTGTAAGGTTTTAAAATCATAGTAGAACTATCAAGCAGGATTTGCTTAGAGACTAGATGTACACCGGGGAGGTGGAACCAGTATGCATGCTTGTGTTTGTGATGTTCATTTTCTGAGATTGTTACCATTCTTTCTTGCAATTTTATAACACATCTTACAAACTCACCCTCTATTGTTTTAAGTGTAAAGCTTCCACAGTTTTACTCTTTATAATAGCACACTCTTTTATTAAGGGTCATGATCCTACACTTCGTATATAAGCAAGAGGACCCTACAACCATCGTAGCTTTGGTTCCCCCTACAACAACTCTTGAACCGGTTACCGAAGCTCATGCCTCTCCTTCTGCTAGAACTTCAATGATAGTGGTGGGGCCCTCAATTTTAGTGGTGTCTACTTTGACTCTCGCCATAATAGCCACCAGCGCTTCGCTCCAAGATCCTATAACATGCGGAAAAGGGCCGTAGATTGAACTGTCAAGAGTTTCCGATCTTTTCTTTAGGACAACATTAGGATAATGTTGAACGAAGGCTGCTCCTTCAATGATTGTAAAGCGGTCTTACAAATGTACTTAGACAATTTGACAAGACTGATTAGTATAGATGCAACTTCTCCATACCAAACCCACTTGTGGCTGATGGAGAAGGATATCCAGGAATTGCTCGCCCTCCGGTCTGACAGATCCAACATCATTAGCCTAGCCTTTAAAAAGGTTACAATAGCCCTAAAAGAGCGATAACGTCTCCTGGAGGAGGCCTTAGCCTAGGAAAATCAATTGAAGGAGGAGATAGAGCGAGCTACCGTAGAGAGTGAGCAGATTGAGAAGAGTGCCGGAAGGCTAACTTTGTCTTAGCAGACCTAGCTCAATCCATATATAGGACGAAGTAGATCATAGCGGAAACGCAGGCATTCTTGGTTGATAAGGAGTAGGCTCGTGAACAAGTGCTGGTAGAGTTGGAGGGGCTCGAGAATTAGCAACATCAGGTTCTTGGCGAGCTGGCTGACACCGTCTCACTTAGACAAATCCTTAGCGAGGTTGAAAAGGAGTATGCCAGGGCCATCCAAGATATCGAAGCTCAGTTGAGAAGCTTTTGATTTTGTTTTGGGACAAATTTTATAATGAAAACTTCCTTTTATGAATAAATTTAGTTTTTATTGAACTCTCGCTCTTAATATCTTGTGAATTCCACTTTGATTGCTCTATTGACTAACAGTTAAGGTTTTTAGCAAACCCCCAACTATCAATGGATTTGAATTTTCTTTTACTAATTACCATTTGAATTAGGCTGGCCATACTATTTCCCTCAGCATGGTGAGTTATCGAGAAGCTTCTCTTAGGTTTAATACTTAGATTTGTCCTTTATCCTTAGCCATTTAAAGCATTGGATTAAGAAATGAGCGTAATTACAGTGGTTAAGTTGTAATTCGGCTCGGTTATGTTGTTTGTAGTTTGAAAGCGAAGCTCATCGCATGATAGACCTGCTATTTCAGAAAGTAGTCATTTGTAAGAATGACCGATGCAGCATGATGATATCGATAATGCATTAATGATATCAAATTTGAATGGAGACTTGTTGCTTGGTAGGTCGCTATTCGGGAATAAGGGGTTGATAAGGCACATCGCTTAATAGGCCACTATCAATGAACAATGTCATTTGCTGGAATGACGATAGGAAAGTGATCAAGTCGTTCAGTGACATAAGAGTATAACGACTCTGATCAGAATAGAGGTACATCGTATGGTAGGCTACTATTTAGGAATAAGAGTGTAGATAGGGGCTCATCACTCAGTAGGCCTTCATCAACGAACAACATCATTTGTAAGAATGATGATGTAAAAGTAATCAAGTCGTTCAGTGACATAGGAGTATAATGACTGTGATTGAAATAGTGACACATCGCATGGTAGGCCACTATCTTCGATTGTTCTAAGGAGATAGAGTGTTCGGAAAAGATCAGTAGCGAACCATCATATGATAGATTACCATCTTGATTGAGTGACAAGTAGGGGCTCATCGTATGATAGGCTACTACTTGACAAAGTACGAACATGGAATAAAGAGTTGCTTATCAGAGGTGATTGTTAACGTGATAGTCTTGTGAGGACTTGCCATCCTATTGCAGGGGATTGGTGGGAGAATTTGGAAGAAATTAACTATCAAAGGTAATTATTAACGTGATAGCTTTGTGAGGATCCACCATCGTATTGAAGAGGATTGGTGAGAGAGTTTGGAGGGCAGTAAGGAATGTATGTCACCTTATTTGACCTCGTAGGAGTTAAAGGGATGAAAGCTTCTTTGTGCTATCTGATAAGAAGTTTATGGGTAATACTTATTCAAAAATTTGTCGTTGATAGGCATCATAATCTTATCACCTTTTTGTTTGACAAGGCGATAATCCGCATACGAATAGACCGTCTCCACTACGAATGGTCCTTTCCATTTGGGTTAGAATTTTCCTCTCTTTTTGGAGTTAAGAATCATCGGTAGTCAAATGATGATGACTAAATCTCCCTCCTTGAAGACTCAGTGCTTGACTATCTTGTCGAAAGACTTAGAAATTCGGGCCTGGTAGAACTCAATATGTTGTTAGGCCTTAAGCCACTTTTCATCTAATGCCTCTAGCTCTTCGAGACATCGTCGATGATTTTCTTCAGTGGTCATCCCTATTACAAGTGTAGGATCTATTATAATGCTCACTAAAACACTAGAGGGGGGGTGAATAGTATTCCTTTTAAAAATTATGTAAAATAGATTATAAATTACAATTAAGATAGAAAAATGACAGAAAATCACAATCACAAACATAATATTTTATACTGGTTCCACCTCCCTGGTGTACATCCAGTTCCCAAGCAAATCCCGCTTGAGAGTTCCACTATGATTTTGAAAAACTTACAAAATCAAACAGCAACCCTGACCAATTTGCAAGTCCATGGAAATTGCACACAATCTCTTCACCAAGAGATCACACCTCTCACACCCGAGAAAACTTTTCTTGAATCAATAATACAATTCCTATAAGCCTTGATTGTGTAGTGATGTGTAGCAGTGGCTTAGGAATGTTTTTAATCTCTTAAAATTGCTTAAGTATATTGTATATTGAATGAGGATCAAAAACTAATTCAGAGAATACTTTTCTCAATACTGAGTGAAAATCAGAAAGTTTTGAACTCTTGAGAATGCACAAAAATTGAATCTTACGGATATGAATTAGTTGACCAAACTTCTAAACTTGTAACCTATTTAAAGCCCTTGAAAATCCAAGTTTTCAAAATCAATTAACAGATCAAAATAGCTTTAAACAGTCAGTAATTCAAAATTTGAAATGTCAGAAAACTGTCATTGTAGTCGACTAGTAGTCATTGTAGTCGACTACACTGAGTTAAAACAGACTCTGTTAATTTAATATTTTTCTTAGTAGTCGACTACACTGGTCATTAGTCGACTACTCTGTAAATGACAAAAAGTCTAAAATTCAAATTCAAAGCTGAGTAGTCAACTATATTGTGTAGTAGTTGACTACACTATAAACAACAGAAAGTTAGAATTCTGAAATGACTTTTAGTAGTCGACTATATAGTCTAGTATTCGACTACACTGTAACTTTATAGAAACTGAGATTTTACCTAAATGCTTAGTAGTCGACTATAAAAAGTCATTAGTCGACTAGACTATAATTTGACAGAAACTTATATTTTTGATTTGAACTTCAGTAGTCAACTACAAGTAGTCATTGGTTGACTACTAAGGAGTGAAAACTAATATGAATGAGATATTTTTAGACTTATTGATAAGTTATAAACTCTAATGGTTAACATAGGGGATTTATATTGTTAACCAATAAACTAAGCATGTGTTAGTGTGTTCTAATCACTATGTGTGTGTATGTGTGAGTGATCAAGGATTGTACAAAATTTCTAAGTAAAGAAAATATAAAATTTACATTGATGCATAAGCTCTTCATCTTCTTTTCTTCATGATGCCTTGAACTCATCTTGCACTTGTTCATATTTGATGTTGAAAACTACATTGATATGTTAGTGCATAATAATATTCATAGTGATACACATAATAAATAAATTATTATCATCAAAATTATATCTTAGGGACATGATATCTAATAGAAAGTGAGATGTGTAGGGATGAGATCTTGATCTCCAGAGGCAATACGGCTACACAACCGTATACCAAGGAGTAAGGTGTGACGCCGGTTAGGGTGCGAACTGTAGTGCGGTTCGCCCATAAGCTTTCATCAAGCTGCTCATCCAAATCACACTTGCTGGTGGATATCAAATTCGTTAAGATCTTTACGATCATCTTGTTGAAAGCTTTTGTTAGTCCATTTGCTGAAGGATTGTAGGTAGTGGATGTCAGGTTCTGAATTCTAAACTTATCATAGAACTGGGTAAATGCATGACTAACGAACTGTGACCTATTGTCATGAATGATATGTCTTGGGATGCCATATCTGTATATGATGTGATACTTTAGGAATTTGACCATATCGCTAGTTTTTACTTCTCTCAAGTGAATGGCTTTGGCCCATTTGGAGAAATAATCAGTTATCACTAAGATGAAATGATGATCCTTTGCTGATGGTGGAGATATCGGTCCGACGACATCCATCTCCCATGTTTCAAATGGCCACGAAGTCACTGTCAGATGTAGGTCTTTGGGCAGTTGATGCAAGTAATTGGCGTGAATTTGACACACATGGAAACGCCTTGCATAAGCTACAATGCCGCTAATCATCTTGGGCTAGTAATAGTCTATTCCTCACAAGCGATCCTAGAACTTGGGTCCGGGTTGGTGAGCTCCGTAGGTACTATTATGGGCTTCCTTCAGGGCTTCTTGTGCTTCTTTGCTTGAAAGGCATCATAGTAGAATGTCATCATACGACTTACGATACAGTGTTTTCGTCATCAAGTCATAGTAAAATCTTAGCGCACGTCTACGGACACACTCCCTTATTAATGTCTTCGAGGAGTATGTCATATAAGACATAGTTAATGATTAGGAAATGCTAATCTCTCGATTCAAGTTGACCTATCGTCTGGTGAGTTGCATTCACGTTCAGAGCATACTTTGGTCGAAGGAGTCGTTAGCTTGTGACAGTGATATGTTGACTTATCCCTGGCGGCTAAGTTAGAGTAGCTGCAAGTACCACTAATGCATCTGCATACGTATTCTTGGAATGCGATACATAATCAATGTGAAAGTCTTCAAATGACTCAGCTAATTTGATAGCCTCTTTATGATATGGGATCAAGTCGTCATTCCTGACATCGTATTTCCCTGTCAGCTGATTGACGATGAGCTTGGAGTCGCTATATACTTCAAGATGTTTTACCCTAATTCTTGGGAAAGATTAAGTCCAATGAGCATGGCATTATTCTCGGCCACATTGTTGGAGCATGACTCTGTTAAAGAGAAGGATCGAGGTAATACTAGATTTTAGGGAGATATCAATACGGTCCCCACTCCTGCAACGTTTGTCCCTTCTGGGCCTGCCTGGGATGCACCATCAAAAAATAATTACTAGATTTTCTTTTTTAAAGTCGCATTGGCTTCGTGGGTTTCATCCGGCATGTCTTCGAATAAGTCAGTTTTCGATTCTAACGGATGGCTAGTCATGAGATCACAGATAGCCTTCCTTTTGACAGACTTCTGTGGCATAAAGTATATATCATATTGAGACAGCAAAAGTACCCATCTTACCAGGTGCCAATTTAATGATCCAGGCTGTGTCATGAAGACTCGGATGGGATTTGCCTGGGAGATGACATGTATGGTTTGATCGACCAAGTAATGTCGCATTTTATGAATTGCGAATACTAGGGCCAAATATTCCTTTTCGACTATGGGATACCGATGTTTAGCTCCTATAAAGTTCTACTCAAATAATAGATAGATTGCTCATGGCTGTCGTCATCATCTTGCGCTAACAAGGCACCCAAATAATGCCTCATTACCTGCACATAGATCAAGAAGGATTTTCCTGAGATTGGGGCTGCCAAAACTGGCAAGTTTGAGAGATACGTTTTGATCTCATCGAACGCTTTCTGGCAAGCCTCATCCCACATAAAAGATACATCTTTCTTCATTAGTTTTGAGAAAGACTAGCATTTACCCGAGAGATTTGCGATGAACCTATGGATGTACGCTAGACGTCCCTGCAGTCCCGTTAATTCTTTAAGATTCCTGGGTGGCTGCAGCTCCTGGATAGCTTGCACATTGTCGGGATCTATATGAATATCTTTCGTTGTAACGATAAATCTGAGGAATTTTTTCCACTTGACATCCCCAAAAATAATTTTGTAGGATTCATTTTCAGTTGGTGGGATCGCATTAGTTTGAACATCATCTTTAAATCTTGAAGATGATCATCTTTGCTGCGACTCTTTACAACCAAGTCATCTACGTAGCATTTCACTATTTTCCGTAGGCAATCTCTAAAAATTGTACTCATGGCGTGTTGGTAAGTCGCGCCTGTGTTCTTGAGTTCTAAGGGTATTACTATGTAGCAATATATTCCTATTGGAGTCCTGAATGAAGTATGTTTCTCATCTTCGGGGAACTTTTTGATTTGATTATACCCTGAAAAACCATCCAAAAATGACATTCTTTTGAACCCTCATGTATTTTCAATGATGACGTTTGTGATGGGTAGAGGAAATTCATCTTTCAGACACACAGTATTGAGATCTCTGAAGTCGATACAGATACAAATCTTTTCGTTCTTCTTTAGGATTAGAACAATATTAGCCACCCAGTCTGGGTGTTGTTCCTCTCAGATGAAGCCTGAATCAATCAACTTCGTCTCCTCAGTTTTGATCACCTCCATGATTTGTGGATGAACTTGTCTTTGCTATTGTTTGACTGGTTTAGCACCTAGTTTAATGTTGAGGCGATACATGGCTATTTGTGGGTCTAGGCCAGGCATGTCCTAGTAATTTTAGGCAAAGATGTCAATATATTCCTGGATAAGAGATATAAGGCCCTCTTTCTCCTAGGGAGTTAAGTTACCACTTATAAATATGCGTTTGGGGTTAGCCTCATCTCCCATATTTATCAGAAGTACTTTGTCCTCTGTAGGAGGTTCGCGTTGTTCAAACTGACCTCTCCACTGAGTGCTCACATGTCGGTCTCATGCTTCATCGTAGAGAGGAACCTAATCGACTTCTTTGATTTTGGCAGGGGTTAGCCATAGTCATGTTGACTGTGAAATTCTTGAACACAGCCCCTATGGTGATGACTGAGTCCCACATCGAGGATGCTGACGATGAATCAACAAAGCAAACTTCTTCGGATTCCTTTTCAGAATCACCACATTTCTCTGATGAAGGGGAGATGTAACCTAAACCTCTCCCGATTCGATGATAATAATTGTCAGGCTTTCATTTGGGAACGAAGGGTCGTACATGCGTTCTTCGTCCTTTACCAAAATTCAAACACTCACTACGGGAGAAGTCATAACCTATATTCTCCATCATATGTAATTTCTTTTGTTCATAATGCGAGAATTAGGGAGTGGGCTCATGTTCTCCTGAATCGTCCCAAAGTGTGCATAAAGGCTGATCTACCCTCCTAAAGATAATATCCTTCTAATCACTATCTTGGGCTGGTACCATAAAGTAGGCTCGTGAGGACTCAACCATTTTTTACCTGTTGCAAACGACGAATATACATGCAAGTTTAAAGAAGAGTTTGTATACAACCTTAAAATTAGATCACTAGACTCGTCAGTACTAGAATTTGAATCAACAGACGAAAAGTAAGCAAAGTTGAAATCTTTATTCAGGACAAATTCGCTTGCTTCATTAGTGTTGGCTACATCGAGGCCTTCACAGCCGATTACAATGGGTTCAACATCATTCAAGATAAGACCCTCATCATAATCAGGCTCACTATCGGCTTTATTATCACTTTCAGGTTCCTCGACCAGTGGTTCACCCTCCGATTCAAATTCCTGGTACAGTAAAGAGTCGGTGAAATAGTTTTGACCCCTTTAAAGGGTTGATTTTTAGCAAACACTGTCTTCAGTTGACCATAATCATCCTTATATTTCATGCACTGATGTAGTGTGGATGGGATGATCAGGTTGCTATGGATCCATGGTTGACCTAATTACATGTTATAAGAGGGTTCCACATCGATTACATAGCAGGTCGCTTCAGTCTTCATGCTATCCAACTAGCATTTGAGGCAGATCTTACCCAATGGGCTGGTTCCAGTGGGCGTTAAAGTTAAAGATGGTAATGCTTGTTGCATACAAACATCTTCGAGGCACTCCCAAATGTTGAATAATCTTTAGGGGCACGATACTCAGTGCAAAGCATGGATCCACTTGGATTCTATCCACTCTAGCAGAGCTGATGTACTCGGTGAAGTACAATGGTCGATCATGCTTCGTGGTTGTTTGCATCGGGAACAAATTTTATTATAGAATCTCTTAAAAACGCTTATCGATTTTAATAGAAATAAAAGAGTGAGTTTTGTACTTTGTAAAGTATCTCTTTACAATAAAACAAGATTAAAAGTACTCCTTAGAAACACATGCAGGAACATCTATCATCCGCTGCTTGTGTGGGATGTTTGCCTGTGCCGAGGGTGCGTTAGCCCGTGGACGACCAAATCACAGATCCAAGTTGAATCGTGAATAAGGCTTGGAGTTAACATTTCATTTTAGAAACAAGGACAAAAGTGGATATCTCAACTAGGTGAGACAAAACACTCTTCTAAAGATCAAGTCAAAGCTTATATCTCGAGGAAACGCTGAAGGCTCTTGAGGATGCTTGAAAACAATGAAGACTCTCTCTCTTGCTCAAAATTCTCCAAAAGCTCAAGTCTCTGCCTAGAATCTGCTTGGTCTCTGCTTGGTCCCCGTGCATATGGGTGCTAGGGAAGTATTTATAGCCTTTAGGAGCCGTTACTGAAGAAAGAAAGTTGAAACAAACCTGAACTGACAGCCCCTATTTCCGAGACACATTTCATGTCTCGAAAATAGTGTATTGTCCCAGGTAGTTTTGTAACCATCACCCACCCTGTTAAATGCCATGATTTTTGTATTTATGGGTGGACTTTCAGTTTGTAACTATCTCCCAATGTTTATGGATAATACCCAGCAGTTATGAAGCCATGTAGATCGCACAAATCTCGAGAAAACCGTCACAAAATGACGTGACCCTGTCACATAGTTTCCGAGATAGTTTTCGTATCTCAGAAACTATGTGTTGCCTCATAGCTTCTGAGACGAATTCCTTGTCTCAGAAACTATATGCTATCTCGTAGTTTCCTTGATAACTTCTTTGTCTCGGAAATTGTGTGGTGTCCTCTTGTTTTCGTCGTTTTGTATTATTGTGCATTCCTTAGTTGGTCTTTAGCATTGGAGGATCCTCTTTGACTCAGATGATGAATTCTATTACCTTTTCATCATCTTGATCTCTGTACGATAACTTATAGGTAATTTTTGACGCCTACAAATACCCCCTCCAAAGTATTTCAGCCTCATTATTTTATAGAGGAGACTAGAATACTTTGGATATGATACACCTAGCCTTCAATTCATTAACTTCTTTAGTTTTTAGTCTATTCAGTATTTTGTCGAATAGTTAAAATTCTTTTGGTACTACGTTTATCGTCTGACCATTGTCAAAATCTTGAACCGAAGCTGGTGTGTTGATTTCTGAATTAGCTCGTGTCGTTAAATCGACATTGAACTAATCATCTTCGTCAAGAGTTCGTATCCAAATCACCATTGAACTCCCTAGAACAATTCTTTGACCTGAAGATTATCCTGAGCCTGATTTTGGCGAACTTGTTGACGCGTTGACCGGCGTTGACCTCCGTTGCAGTATGAACACGGTTTATACTCATATGTTAACTGGAGTCTACACAGTTTAAGCTCTTAAGGCGTTGGAGCATGGAGAATTAGTTTATACTCGTGTACTCCTTGGAGTTTTCGGGAATCAGTTTAACATCGTATACCAGTTGGAGGTTCAAGGAGATGCAATTTATCCTCGTATACTCATCGAAGTGTTGAAATATACTAAAAATAGGTCGAGGATGCTACACGAACACCACCCGAACATTCAACAAATTGGCCTTTGCGCGAGACAGTTGTCGCTGTCCCGCAAATGCGACAGTTGCACTATCTCGGAAGTGTGAGACAATATTGACTGTCTTACATAGAGGTGGATAGTCAGCCTACCAGGGCTTTTTAAGTTCAATCCTTGACTTTTTTAACACACTTCCACCCGCCTCCTTGCATTCAAAACTCCTCTAAAACCCTACTAAAGAGTTCTTAAACCTGTTTCTCTTCCTTTGCCTTCGTTTTCATCGGATCTCGTTCGAGGGAATTTGGGTTTCAACACTTCTCCTCAAGGTTTGATCTTCTACTTTGCTTTCTTTTATCAAAACTTGTTTCTTTCTTAATCCTTGATGGAAGCCGAGCTCTTGGATCATATGATTTTGTTTGATTTTAACTCCAAAACCCTAACTTTTTGTAGGATTTTGATTAAAAATCATATTTTTATCATGTCTCCCAAGAAATCTAACGTTCCCCAAGGTAGATCGGCCTCTCAACCAGTAGAGAGAGAGAGGATCCTGCTGTTTCTTCATATGGAGGTTAGTTTTCTAAACTATTGTCAATTCAACAGTTAGAATTTTGTGCGTACGTCCTCATTTGCCTTTCTTTACGGAGCATTAGGGAAGAGCCGGCATCCTCCTTTGTAGGGATCAATGCTAAAAGATGCATTTTTCTTGGTTGAAACACGTCTCAAGGAAAAAGGGGCGATTTCACGTTGTCTTGTATTTTGTAAGTCGGGTATATTGTCATGTTGTTTACACGACAATGTACGTTGCTTCTTACGTGCGAAACAACTGAAATCGTCTCGACAATCACAAGGTAATGACTCTATCTCGTGGATTCACAGGATGAGTTTTACTCCTTGTTTTGCCTTAAGATATCCTTTTAACTGTATTCTGACAGATATATTTTTTTCAGTCAATTTTCTATCCATGGCATTCTCTGATAGAGAAGTGACCGGTTAAAGTGGCATTGCTTATGCTTCTTTTGACGGGAGTACTCTTATTAGAGAGCCTCCTCAATTTAATGCTGATTGTCTGAAGGACGTTCCTGAGCTCATTCACCAAGGGAGTCGTCGTGTTTTACGTCAGCTAATTACTAACGTTCTGCTGGCCAAGTATCAGGATTCAACCGAATATTTGAGGAAGCCCGAGTATCTGTTTAGAGAGTTTGTAGAAGATCCCGAGAAGCTTTCATATGAGTCTGAGTAGTGGTTGAACGAGCACGATGGAGTATTCAGATATCTACCTCCTATTCCTCAGCATTATTCTCTTCTACAACTCAGGAATTTGGCGGTGACCCGAGAGATGTCTTGGCGGCTAACAGAAGACCATGAACATATTCATTGCGGAATATTCATTAGTAAGGATGCCAAAACTCTGGGTTCAAGTGACGGGAAATCTGTCTGTGGGCTTCATCCCGGGATATTGGGTCAGGACAATTTGCCACTAAATGAGTTGGTGTTAAAGGGAAATACCATGAAGAACGGCTTAGCTTGTTTGGGATGGGAACTACCGGTTAAGAAGTTTCAGTGCTATGGCTAGGTCTATTCTTCTACTGATAGATGGTGGACAAGACTGACGAGCTATGTGCTTAGTCGTTGGGGAAATGTGTTAGAAAGTAACAGATTGTACGTCCCCATCCGAGCTAGCATGTATGGCATCCCGATCAGTGAAGATCACTTCTTTGCTTTGTTTAAGATATACAATCCGGACACAAATACTTTTGTGACCAAGAATGGAGAGTTAGGTCTTCCTCTCCACGAGATGATAAAAGTATCCAGGTTACCAATAGGGGATATACCTTACCAAGAGTATTTTTGACCGTTAATCAGTTGAATCGGATGAAGGAGACAGCCTCTGTCGCGCATGACATTTTTTGGGAGCCGACTTGCCATTATCAGATGACCATGGCTGATGCAGACATTAAGGCGAAAAAGGAATTTCCACAAGTCAGCTTGAAATAGTTTGCAGATTACCTCTTCAAACATCTTGAGAACCGCTCCGGAGATAAGGTGTGTGAATTAACACCTTTGACACCATCAGAAACTAATAGGCTGCTGCTGAAGACTAACGCCCAATCATACACTACCCGTTCGACCGAAGGAAACTTTCCAAAGGGTATGAAGTTCTAATCCTTTTTGTGTTGTGCTCAAAAGAAGATTACGCCGACAACTCTTCTAGCTGGGTACTTAGCCATTTGGCTAAAGAAATGTGTAGTACGTTATCAATCTTCTGACGCATTGCCTATCAAAGTCTTATAACCTGCTATTCAGCTAGCAATCGGGCGTAGACTCTCCCTACTCCCGGCTATGATCGCTGATATTCATTGTGGACTTCGCCATCTGGCTACCACTTTCACACAGGAGGGGAAGAAACCTTCAAGTGAGATCCTAATAACCAAGATAGAGCTGTCGTATACTTATTTGATGGCGTGGCTAGTCCTCCATCAGCTAGATTTGATGACAACACCGGATACTACTGATCTGGGTCTCCTTCTATTGCAAATCTTAGAGGAATATAAATGGATAGCTCGGAAGTGGCATGAGGTCTCAAGGAAGTTCCGGGTTCACAAGTGTTGGGAATTTTTCAATTGTTTCCCTCAATTTTTCAAAAGTTATAATGATATGCTCGTAGATAAGGAAGAGCCAAGGAAAAATAGAACTGTCTTAGATGTAGGATGTTTTTGCTGGTTAATGAACATTCACCCCGGCTACCTCATCTTCCAAGTGAAGAATGTTTACAGTATTGAACCTTATCTCTCCTGTAGATTCACTCGTCAGTTTGGATATGACCAACTATATGTTGGGAACCCAAACAGAAGATTGAAGACTTGTGGGGGTCTTATCGACGGTGCACGAGCTTGGTTTTGGAGTATAAGTGGTTGCACACAGGACCAATTTTGCCTTCCAGCCACCGAGGCTCATCTACAGATGACATTCTTGTATTGCAAATGGCTCATCGCTGCTAACACTCCTACAAAAAAGAAGAAAGTCTCAGAACTAGAGGCGACAATAGCATCCAGACTTGCCACCGAAATAGTTCGAGAAACTATTCTTTCTGGGAAAGGAAAAACATCTATTGAATCCTCCAGCAAAGAGAAACAAGTTGCTGATTCTGATGAAAGCGAGGAGGAATCCTTCGAAGATGTAGCTTAGACATCCGAGAAAGAAGGTGAGGCTGAAGGTGCTAAATTTAGAAGTAGCAGTGAGGAAGGTGCATCAGATCTTCCGTCTGTTTTCTTTCCAAGGGAACGTGCGAGTTTACCCATTGCTCATAGGACTCATCATGCTGACCTACCTCAATCACCGAAAGCTTCAAAAAGAAGGAAAGAGAGGATTGTTCTGACATATCCCAATAGGATTACGGTGGAAGTCCTTAGCGGAGATGAGAGAAAGAAGATTCAATGCCCCTCACTCATAGAAAGATATCTTGACCTTTAACTCAACCTCAAGCTCAAATTCAAGTTTCTCCAAAAGTCGAGTTGTGCACAAAATATCACCATGAGAGATCCGATACTCTAAGTGAAGCGCGTCCTCCACAAAGGAGTAAGATGGTCATGCACCGACAACGTACCCCTTTGTCGGTAATGGAAGAGGAGCCAGTCCACAATATTCCTATTGAGGAAGGAGGTAATATTTAATCTTCACCTTTATTCCACACGTCATTTTCAGATTTGTTGAACTTATTTTGTAATTTGTTTTCATAGGGGACCGTGAAGAAGGCAAAATTCCATATGGACCCTCTTATACGGACTTACGCATATGGAGAAGCTAAGTTTTGTTCGGAAAATGCATAAGGCAATAGCTGATGAGCCTATTGATGTTGGGCCTACTAGAGAGATTAGGGTTCAACTCGAGCCCCTACCAAAGTCACTCCAACGGCTTCCAGCACAAGTACAAGTATTTTCCCATTCGGAGGGTATTTTCAAGAGATGAGTGAATCGGAGTGCGTACCTCCTCTAATGGTTTCTACGCTTCATCTTCTTTTAGAGAAATTAAAGGAAGCGAGTACCAGCGCCGAAGTTGCAGAACCCGTCACAACGACTGAAGGTAGAGTTGGCTTCCACTTGGTATGGATTCTTATATATATATATACATATA
>BQKN01066176.1:1351415-1366976 GCA_022839385.1 Asparagus kiusianus
ATATATTTACGCTCACAATTTGGTTTGTTCTGTAGATGTTATGATGAAGGAGCCAATTGAAGAAGAAGTCATTCATAAAGCTAAGGTCAAGGATTTTGATGAACACACCCTCGATATGAATCTTTCTGAAGATGACCATCAGTTAATCTCTGACTTATTATCGGAGAAAGCTCCTATTGAGGCTGCAGGACCAACTGTTAAAGCTGGTTTATCTGTAGGTATGAATTTTACTGTTGAGTCCCAATTGTCCCTTTGTTGCTTAATTTCAAATAACTATATAGGGATTTTAACTATAGGACCAGCTACTAGTGTCGATACAACTATAGCCTTAGGGGCTGCAGAGCAGGCTCAAGACTTGGGTTCTTCAAGTTTAGAGCGGACTGTTGCTGAAATTCAATCATCTCCTTCCTAACCCAAGACTCATGTTAGCTCAGATCTGATGTTGGCGGGGGTCCTAGCCACCAAGTCAACTGACAAAGTAGGTACATCGGTGATCGCCATCTCTAAGAAAGCTCTGATTGCTCTCGAAACTAAATTAATACCATCAAGACAAGAGCGCCAAACTGAAGGATCTTCTATTGGACTTGGTAAGTTTATGCTCACCATTACTTTTGAAATGCAAGTATCAAATGTGTATTCGATAATTCTTTTGAGTGCTTACTTTCCTTGCTCCTATTGCAGTGCCTCCTCTGTTACTACTCGAGCCCATCAAAGCATTGATGACAGATGAGGATCTAGATAGGGCCGTTATCTGCTCAGATCTGCATAGCTTCATCTCCTTCTTAAACATCATGATCGATCGAATCCTTCATAAGGGGTTATCTTTTGACAACTTCAGAAGATCCCTTGATCGACATGTGTTGGGGATCAGGGAAGAAGGGTATTCAGATTTGACCGATTCCGTTGAAGCATACTTGGCTCACCTAGGACAGGAAATCAAGAAGCTGAGGAAACTTCAGGCCAGCAGTGCTTCCTCTTATATAATTGCCCAAATGGAATTAAGGCTGAAGACGTGGCGTGATGCACAGAAGTTAGCTGAACTCGAACTTCGGAAGTTACAAAGTCGTGTGACACATATGCAGGTAAACATCGCTAAAAAGGATAAAGCTAAGGCTGATTTACTTTAAGCTTTAGAATTCTGTCAAGCTGAGATAGCTCGCTTAGAGAAAGAACTTGAGGAAGCCAGCAATGCCCGGGGTATCTTAGAAATTAATTTGGCTGAAGTGGAACATGCCCAAACGAACATGCTTGAACAACTAAAATCCCAGAACAAGAAGCTTATTGAGATAGAACAAGAGATTGTCAAGGCTCAGAATACCACTGAAGAATCCTTAAAAGCTAGTCTGAAGATGGAGTTCGAACAAGC
The DNA here is from genome assembly GCA_022839385.1 of Asparagus kiusianus. Classification (NCBI taxonomy): domain Eukaryota; kingdom Viridiplantae; phylum Streptophyta; class Magnoliopsida; order Asparagales; family Asparagaceae; genus Asparagus; species Asparagus kiusianus. The sequence goes on from BQKN01066176.1 coordinate 1,352,782, forward strand.
CTACACAGACGAACTTCTAAACTTGAGGAGCAAATTCATAGTTATAAGTTGTCTTTAGACTAAAAACATTTCTTTTGTATCAGTACTTCTTTTGTATTTTCTTAAGTTCTTCTCATGAATAAAGTTAACTTTTTGCTCATTTAAGTCTTATTATGATTACTCATTCTATTTAGAATAAATAAACATAATACTCATGGGATTTTTGGCAAACCCTCAGCCGTCAACGGATTTGATGTGTGCATTTACCGATTACCTTTTGAGTCGAGCTAGCATGTAGATTGTCTAAATCTGTTCTACATGTTATGTTGTACTAAAAGAATGAACTCTTTTAGACTTTATGTTATAATAATGAATATGTAAGCTACATATGTCAGATGTAGGCTTATCTCTAATAAGAGATCGAGATAACACCCCCTATACATAAAAGATATGGATTCAGAGATTATTAGCTCAATAATAATCACTGGCTATGATATTGAATACGTAGGCTTTGTTGTTTTTACGGGAACGTACCACTCAGCAATGTGTATTAAACGCAGACTTATATCTAATAAGGGATCGAGATAACATCTCCCATGCATAAAAGGCATGGATTTTGGGTGTTAAAAGATTACATCTTCTCTTGGGGCAAAGACGAACCCGATGCTGGAGGAAAAGAATTTTATATTCTATCTCCTACTTGTCTTCTCTATGGGCGAAGAGGAATCTAATGTCGGAGAGGAAGAATTTTATATTTTATCTCCTGCTTGTCTTCTCTTGGGGCGAAGATAAACCCGGTGCCAGAGAGAAAGAATTTTATATTCTATCTCCTGCTTGTCTTCTCTTAGGGCGAAGATGAACCCGGTACCAGAGAGGAAGAATTTTATATTCTATCTCCTGCTAAAAAAACTCAAAATGAGATCTCCACTTTGAGAATCGAAAAGATCCAGATAATCTTAACATTTATAGGATTGATTACCCAATCTGAAGATGAATTTCTCATTTATCGAGATAAAATTCTAATTTTGCCCTAACTGTAGAAAGATTTGACTAAAGAGAAATGGATGAAAGCCTTTTGTTTATCGAAAGGGAATTTTGGTTTTGCCCCTAACTTTAGGAAGGTTTGATTAAGTGAGAGTTTTATTTGATCCTAACTGTGTGAAGGTTTGATCGCACGATTTGAAACTGGACCTCTCATTCATGGAAAGAATCAAGAGGGGATTTTGGCTTTGGTCCTGACTGTAGGAAGGTTTGACCAAGCAAGCAGTGGAAGTGGAGTATAAATAACAGTGAGAATGTTAACTTGTACAAATCACTCGGTGTTTTTTTTGTGTGTTAAGTTGCAGGGGCTTAACACGAAGGGGGTTTGATAATCGTGTTGGATTAATATTGAAATTTGAATGTTATGTCAGGACTTCAATAGTAGGAGTGTTAAAGCCTTGGACACAACTCGAGTTTGAATGGACTTAACCACGAAGAATTTTAGTGGACCCACCATCAATTGATTTGACCAGTAAGGGATTTTATGAGGGAGAACTATGAATCATCAAGCTCTCCACAATTAAACCATAGGAGTTTCGTGAGGAAAGATTGATCGGATAAAGTCATTGAATCTCATCTCGACGAAAGGGTGCTTGGAAAGTCACAGCAGGAGTTGGTGGAATTGACCATGGTGATTGAAACCATCCAAGAACTGAATGAAAGATAATAAGCCTTCGCAAAAGAAACCAAGAAGGGTCTTCGACAGTTGTTGCTAAGGGAGTTGAAGCAAATTGAATACATCTCACCCTTGGAGGAATTTGGAGTCCAAGTGGGAGGGTTTTAACCAACTTAGAAATGATTAAATAGCCCCAATGGGAGGTTCTTAATCATTTTATTATAATTAAGGATGAATTATTGAGATGATTGGCCTCCATCTGGAATAATCAACCCACTCCGGGTTATCCATAAGAATACTATGCATAGTATTCTCTAGGAACTTCCCGTCAAATAGGTTATCCCAAATGTATTAGGGATAGTATTTTTTTAGGAACTTTCCATTTATTGGCATCCACCATCTTGGGTGATCAGGCGATATGCACCGTTTGAATAGATTGTCTTTATTACAAACGGTCCTTCCCATTTGGGTTAAAATTTGTCTATCCCAATTGGGTTGGAATTTGTCTTTCTTCTTGAAATTGAGTATCATTGGTCGCCAGACGGCAAGAACCAAGTCTCCTTCCTTGTAGCTTCATTGTCAAACTTTCTTGTCAAAGACCCTAGAAATTCTGGCTTGGTAGAACTCAATTTATTATTAAGCTTCTAAGTGTTTTTCATCTAACATCTCAAGTTCTTCAAGACGTCTCTGATGTTGTTCTTCCGTCATCATCCTTGTTGCGAGGGCGATGCGGAGGGAAAGAATTTGGATTTCTAACGAGAGAATGACTTCACACCAGTATACTAGGGAATACGGAGTTGCTCCGATAGGCGTACAGACGATGGTACGATAGGCCCAAAGAGCTTCACCAAGTTTATCGTCCCAGTCTCGCTTATTAGTTCTTATAAGCTTTGACAAAATCTTAATAATTGTCTTGTTGAAGACTTCAGCCAACCTATTTACCGTGGGATTATATGCCGTCGATGAGACATCTTGAATCTTGAACTTCCCACAGAATTTAATGAACACGTTGTTGACAAACTGAGGGCCGTTGTCATGCACAATTCATCTTGGAACACCGTATCGGTAGACAATATGGTGTTTAATGAATTTGACAATATCGCTTGTCTTTATTTTTTTGAGGGGAATTACTTCGGCCCACTTAGAGAAGTAGTCAGTAATTGTTAAAATGAAGTGGTCACCTTTGGTCGACGGAGAAAAAATAAGACCAATGATGTCCATTCCTCATGTCTCGAATGGCTATGATGTGGCCAAATGGTGTAAATGCTCCCGTGGTTGATGCATGTAATTTGTATGTATTTAATACGTGTGACACCGTCAACTATATTCAATTGCATCCTTAATCATAGTTGGCCAATAATATCTCATCCTTCTGAGATTATCATAAAGTTTAGGACCGGGTTGATGTGAACCACAGGTTCCGTCATGCGCTTCTTTAAGGTCCTCTTCTGCCTCATTGATTGAAAAACATTAGAGTAGCAGACCGTCGTATGCACAACGATACAGCGTCTAGGTCGTCGTGTTATAATAGAATCTCGGTGCTCTTTGTCGGACCGAGTCTCTTTCTTTTATGTGTTCTGATAAAATACAGTGTAAGACATAATCAATAATGAGGAAACACCAATCTCGAGGCTCGAGTTAGATTCTGGTCGAGTGTGCTTCTTTAATGTCTAAAGCATAATCCGGTATAAACAGTTGATGAGTTCTCACTGTGACCAGTTGTTCTATCTCTCGAGGCTGTGCCAGAGATACTGCTAATGCCGCCAGTGCATCTGCATATGCGTTCTGGAGATGCGGAATATACTCGATGAAGAACTCTTCGAACGAGTCTATCATCTCGATGGCCGCATGGTGGTACGGGATTAGGTACTGGTTCCTGACTTCGTACTCTTCTCTAACCTGCTTGACTATCAGTTGAGAATCACTAAAAGCTTCAAGATATTCAACCCCCAGCTCTTTGACGAAACTGAGTCCAATGAGCAACGTATTATATTCGGCTACATTGTTGGAACATGGCTCGATTAGTGAATGGGCTCGAGACATCAAATGTTTCTCCGAAGAAACTAAGACGACTCCAACTCCTGAGGATATTTTTGAACATCCAGGAGCACTTGTCACATTAGTTGATTGGGAAGCACCATCAAAGTATAATTATCACACCTGCTGATGAGAGGTAGTGTTGACTTCGTGAGTTTCATCCGGAAAATCTTCATATAATTCGACTATATCCTTTGTAGGGTTGACTGCTAGGAGATCACAAATTGCTTGTTGTTTGACCGACTTCTATTGCTTGAAGTGCAAGTTGTATTGGGATAAGAGTAGGCCCATCTTACTAACCGCCAATTCATAGAAGCCAGTTGCATCATGAATACCCAGACTGGGTTGACATTAAAAATAGCATAAATCGTCTGTCCAACCAGGTAGAGTCGCATTTTCTAACTTGCAAATACTAGGGTGAGACACTCCTTCTCAATCATTGGATATCGCGATTCTGCACCTACCAGAGTCTGACTCAGATAATATACTACCTGCTCATGACTGTTGTCATCGTCTTATTCCAGCAGAGTACTTAAAGAGTGGTTCGTTGCCTTGACATAGATTAGGAATGGTTTTCCTGACTTCGATGCAACGAGAAGGGGTAAATTTGAAGATATGCCTTGATATCTTCGAATGACTTCTAACAAGCATCATCCCAGATAAATGATACTCCTTTCTTTGTGAACTTGGAAAATGGTTGACACTTTTCGGAGGGTTCGATATAAACCGATGGATGTAGTTCAGCCATCCTTGCAATCCTCTGAGTTCTTTGAGATTCCTTGGGGGTTGCAATTCATGTATCGCCTTCACTTTATCAGGATAAATATGGATACCCTTTGTGGTGATGACGAATCTGAGGAACTTGCCACTAGAAATTCACAGGAAGGACTTGGTAGGGTTCATCTTTAATTGGTGACTCTACATGAGGTCGAACATCATCCTTAAATCTTTAATATGGTCATCTTTGCTACAGCTTTTCATGACCAAGTCATCAACATAGCACTTGATGGTGTTCCAGAGGTGTTCCTAGAAAATCTTCGTCATTGATCATTGGTATGTGGCACCCGCATTCTTCAAGCCGAAGGACATGACTGTGTAGAAGAAGATACCGAGCAGTGTTCTGAATGTGGTATGTTTTTTGTCGTCAGTGTACATCTTGATTTGATTATAACCCGAAAATCCATCGATGTAGGACATTCTCTCGAACCTGCACGTGTTGTCGATGATGACATCTGTGATCGGAAGAGGAAAATCATCCTTTGGGCAAGCAGTGTTTAGGTCTCTAAAGTCGATACAGATCCTGATTTTTCCATTCTTTTTAAGAACTGGGATAATATTTGCTAGCCAGTTGGGATGTTGTTCCTCCCTACTAAAGCCCGAGTCGATTAGCCTGTTGACTTCAATCTTGATCGCCTCCATAATTTGGGGATGAAATCGTCTTTGCTGTTGCTTGACAGGTTTAACATCCAGTTTTATGTTAAGACGGTGCATTGCTATGTTTGGGTCAAGTCCTGACATATCTTTGTAATTCCAGGTAAAGACGTCAATGTACTCCCTGATGAGGGTAATCAACTCCTCTTTCTCTTCTGGTGAAAGGCTATCGCTGACGAATATGGGCTTTGGATTCGCTTCATCGCTCATGTTTAATTGGACCACTTTGTCTTCGGTGGGGGGGTTCTCTTTGCTAAAATCTGTCACCATATTGGATGTTTAGGTGACGTATCCAAGGGTCTTCCCAAGTTGGTATTTGATCATCTTCCTCAATTGTGGTGGGATCAACTGTGGCCATGTTCGACATTAGGCCTTTTAACATTTCCCTAAGGCTGACGTCGGAATCCTAATTTGTAGAATCTACTCTGGTTGGATGAATGGTTGATGATTTACCAACAACATTCGTCATTAGATGAAGAGACATAGCCTAGACCCCTTTTATGTTCATAATAATTATTAGGCTTCCCTTTTGGTACATAGCCGGGACGAGGTAGAACCCGGATATCTTGGCCAAAATGAATACCGTCACCGAGCATGAGGTTGTATCCTTGCTTCTTCATATAGTCACGTGCTTGTGAGCTGTATCTGAAGAAATACCGACCAGGTCCTTCATCATCTACATTGGTTTGTCGGTCCTTCATCATCTACATTGGTTTCCAAGAAGAGATTGGAGGGCGAGAATGACTCACCTTGACTAAAGATTATTTCTTTTCCATCCCTGCCTTTGTAGGTAAGACGATGGTTGTTCTGAAGGAGTCTTGGACGTGCTTCTTTGTCATGCAAGACGACTAAAGCGGCATGTGTATGTCAAGGTTATCATATAGTTCTTGCATTACATCATTAAGACAAAATGAGTACTCTAAATCGTCATTTATTGCATAATCGGTAAGTTGCTAGTTACAACTTCTATCTGACGATTCGCCACTGTCAAAATCAATTAGAAGAGGTTCAATGTCATTGAATACAAGACCTTCATCATAATCAAGCCTAGTTTCGGTATCAGCTTCTTTTCCGCTGTCAGTCCCCAGAGCCGATGGTTCAATATTAAATTCAACACCATATAGAAGGGCATCAGTAAAATAATTTTCTAACCCCTTGAATGGTTGCTTGTCTGCGACCACCGTCTTGATCTTATTATTTGTTTTCACATACTTTAGACACTGATGGAGGGTGGAAGGAACTATAACGTTGCTATGGATCTAAGGTTGATCCAATAGCAAGTTGTAAGAAGTCTCTACATCAATCACGTAACATGTGACTTCGTACTTCAAGTCTCCAAGCTAGCACTTCACTTGGATTTTACCTAATGGCCTGGATCCACTGGTGTTGAATCCATAGATAACAGCGCCTGTGGAAGCTAACTTGCTAGCGGGAATCCCGAGATGATATATCAATCAGAACGACATGATGTTAACTGCAGAACCCAGATCTACTTGGATTCGGTTGACAGCAGTTAAGCTAATGCACCTGGTAAAATACAAAGGCCTATCATGCTTTGAGTTTCTCACTTGTATATCCTCCTTTGTAAAGGTGATGCAAGGAAATTGTTTGGCTGCCAGATTACAGTGTTGAATTGGTGGCTCTGGCTCTTCAAGGACTTGCTTAATCTGAATGATGAAAACGTCAGAGTCAGCCAAAGCTTCTTGCAAATCTTCCCTGGTATCTTTAGAAAGACGTAGTAACTTATATAGAGTAATCCTTATGTGAATGTTGGCTAAATGGGCTATGACATCAAAGCGGTATGGAGTGTTCAAGCTTTCCGGTTTATCTCTTCCAATCGGTCAATTGAAACGAGATTGCTTTGGAATTTGTGCCTCTTAGTGTTGCGGCTCTTTCTGTTTTATCACCACTCCCTTCTTCTTAACATCTAGTTGTTGTTAGGGCTTGTCAGTTAGTTTGGGAGGAGTTGAAACCACCCCTAGCTTAGCCAAAGTTTTATCATTTGGATTAGAAGCTTTAGGATACTTGTACTGATATTTGTTCTTGCTCCTAGTAGCAAAGGCTTTGTGCTCATCTTCAGAAAGTGGGAAGGCGGGGATGACTTCATCATCTTTCTCCGAGATTGCTATGGCAAGACAATAAGACTTGCCCTTGCTTTTAGGCTTTTTCTTAGAAGAGGACTCTGCCTACTATTCATCTCTGAGCAGATCTGGATGGACCCAAAGAACTTCTCTGTTAGGGACAGTGTGCGGTATGAGTCCCTTCTGGAATTGTCCATGAGGGTTGTCGTTCACTACCTTCATCTCTACCTTCGACACGATCTCTGGTTGGAACCACGATAGAGGGACAAAGCCGAAACTGATGGACACTGCATTCACACCCACTTTCTTTCCTTAGGCTTCGTAGTTATGATGCCAGCATCGATCAAGGCTTGAATTCAATCCTTAAGAACGTAACAAGCCTTAGTAGGATGGTGGACCCTTCTATGATAAGCGCAATACTTTGGATCCGAAGTTTTCTTAGCTTCCTCTTCATTCATGATTGGTAGTAGCTTGATTTTGTTATTATTAAAGAGGTACTTAAAAATGGCAGGGACTTCATCTTCTTTGAAGGAATACTCCTTAGGAAATCTGGGCTCCGAAATATTTGATTGCCTTTAAGATTGCTGTGCTTAGTGCTGCAGTTGGAATAACGACTGCTACGACAACTGCTATTGTGACTGTCATTGTGATGTTTGGTGAGCATCAATAGTAGCTACAGGTGCCTTTCCTCTACCTCGAGGATTAAAATTCTACTTTTGAGGATTGGCCTTCAGCTGACCTCTCTCAAGCTTCTTTCTCTTGAGAAATCGTTCGGCCTGTTCGTCGTGCATCTTCAACTCTTTCCAAGTTTTAGAAGGCACGACCCCCATAGCTTCTAAGACATCCAGGGAGAGATTATTGTGGCAAGTTTGAAGGATGAATTTTTCTATGACTGGATCTTGATAATTCATTGGCTTATTCCAAAAACGCTTGACGAAGTTGTCGACTGATACTCCATCTTTCTGTTTCTCATCCAGCAAAGTCCCAATTGATATCTCAGTGTCATCATCGAAAAATTGCTGAGGAATGAGCTTTCAATGTCATCCCAGCTGTTAATACTCCCGACTTCAAACGGTGATAGCAATCAAAGACGGCCCCGTAGAGGGTGCATACGAATGATCGGACCATCAAAGCTTCATTTTCAGAGATCATACCCAAGTGAGATTTGAAGTAGATCAAATGTTGGATTGGTGAACCCTTCCCGTCAAATGGTGTGAAGTTAATCAGACTGAACTTTGTTGGATACAGGATTGATTCCCACTCTCTCGGATATGGGCAAGGAATGCCGATCTTCTTTGCCTCTTGAACAAACATCAAAGCTTTGACTTTACTTTCAAGATCTCTCGTATTCTTATCCTCACCTACATCTTTCATCAGGCGATTCTGAGGAGGTTGAGGAGGCTCGACTGGACCACCCCCAGCGTTATTGTTATTAGAAGGTGTGTCGGCAAAATAGTCTCATCCACATCTGAGTCATTGTCAACCATATTTGTTTGAATAGGTGTGGTATTGCGACGGCTAGGCTCAGCCCGTTGACTTGGCTCATGTTGCTAATGAGGTTGTTGAGCATGTAATTCCCTTATTTGCTGCATAGTGAACTCTATTTCCATTTTTATTTTAGCTCTGCTTTCTTCTCATTGCTTAGCCAGAGCTTCTTGAAGCATTTGAGCTAACTAATCAGGGGTAATTGTGAATGCCTCCCTAGCTTGCCCTATGATGGACATTATATTGTCAGAGGTGATTAGGAACAAGCATCCGAGGGCTCGTCATCTGAAGATAATCCTTCGTGCATTCTCCTATAATCTCTACGTCTAGTGGCCCTTAGCTGTAGTCGCGACATTCTATGAGAGAGCCTTTGATCAACCCTTTCTCTTGGAGAAAAGGCAAGATCGGAATTGGTAGCTTGTTGTTTCCCTTTATTAGCCATGTTGATAGTGACTTCTAGAAATTCTCTATCTTGAATAGCTGAGCTTTTCCTATGGAAAAGTCTTGGTTTAGGCCTTGACGCTTCAGTGAAAAGTTTTTGAAATACAGAGACCTTTTTTGGAGAGATAAACCGGGAAGTTCGAACATTCTATACTCCTTTGATGTTATGACCCAATTGGCTAACATCCTAGTAAGGATAACTCTATATGAGATACTATGTCTATCTAAAGACACCTAGGAGGCTTTGCAAGAACCTCTAATTGATTCTGATGTGTTTCTCACTCAGATCAGGCCAACCCCCAAAGAGCCGGAGTCATTAGTTCAACACTGCAATCTCATGGCCAAACAGTTCTCCTGTATCACCTTTACCAAAGAGGATATGCAAATGAGGAATTCAAAGCATGACAGACCATTGTATTTCACTGGATACATCGGTTCCAACATTATCAACCGGATCCAAATCGATCCGGGTTTTGCTGTCAGCATTATGCCACTTCGATTGATGTATAATCTTGGAATCCCCGCTAGCAAGTTAGCTTCAACAGGCACTGTTATCTATGAATTTAATACCAGTAGGTCCAGGCTATTAGGTAAAATCCGGGTGAAGTGCCAACTCAGAGATTTAAAATCGGAGGTCATGTGCTATGTGATCGATACAGAGACCTCTTATAACTTACTATTAAGTCAACTCTGGATCCATAATAATGTTATAGTCCCTTCCACCCTTCACTAGTATCTAAAATATATAGACACTAATAACGAGGTTAAGACGATGGTCACAGATAAGCAACCGTTTAAGCGATTGAAAAACTATTTCACCGATTCTCTTCTTTACAGTGTTGAATCTGATACTGAACCATCAGCCCAAGTCACACATAGCGGAGAAAAAGCTGACCGAGGCTAAACTTGATCACAACAGAGGTTTTGTAATAAATGACATTGTATCATTTGTAATCAATCTTAACGGTGGAGAAACGTCAGATGGTAGTTGTAATTGACAACTTACCGAAAGGGAAATAAATAACGATGTAGAGTGTTCGTCTTGTCTTGATGATGTAATGCAAGAGCTGTATGATAACCCTGATATACATATGCAACTTCAGTCATCTTGTATGATGAAGAAACATATCCAAGACTCACTTCAAACGAGCCTCATCATTCCTGCTAAGGTGGGGGGTTAAAAGGAGTTAATCTTTAGCAAAGGGAAGATATCTCCACTATGAGATCCCTTCTCAAAGAAAGATAGTGACGAAGAAAGACCCGGTCCTCACTTGTTTAGATATAGTCAATAAGCACGTAACTTCATGGAGAATTAGGGATACATCTTCGCACTCGAAGAAGGTCTTTGTTTGGTCGAGGTCCACGAGTTCCACCTCACCCGGCCTACATACCAAAAGGAAAACTCAATAATTATTATGGCTATAAAAGGGGTCTAGGCTATGTCTCTTCATCTAATAACGAGTGTTGCTAGAAAATCATCGACCGATTAGTAAATAAGAACGGATACTCATTCGATTCTTCAAATTTGGACTCCGATGTCAGCCTTAGAGAAATGTTCAAAGGCTTGATGTCGAATATGGCCATGGTCAATCCCACCACAGTAGAGGGAGACGATTAATTGCTAACTTGGGAAGACCCTTGGATCCATTACCTTAATATCTAATATGGCGATAGATTTAAATAAAGAGAACCTCCCACCGGAGATAAAGTGGTCCAGGTGAACATGGGTGACGAAGTAAATCTGAAGCCCATATTCGTCAGCGATAGTCTTCCACCAGACAAGAAGGAAGAGTTGATTGCCTTCATCAGGGAATACATAGATGTTTTTGCCTAGAATTATGACGATATGCCAGGACTTGATCCAAACGTAGCGATGCATTGCCTCAACATCAAACCGGATGCCAAACCTGACAAGCAGCAGCAAAGACAGTTTCTTCTGCAAATTTTAGAAGTGATCGAGTCTAGAGTTAAAAAGCTAATCGACTCGGGTTTTATCAGGGAGGAACAATATCCCGACTGGCTAGAAAATATTGTACCGGTCCTTGAAAAGAATGGGAAAATCAGGATTTGCATCGACTTCAGAGACCTGAACACCGCTTGTCCAAAGGATGATTCCCTCTTCCAATCACGGATGTCATCATTGACAACACGTGCGGGTTCGAGAGAATATCTTTCATGGATGGATTCTCGGGTTACAATCAAATTAAGATGTATCTGAATGAAACTCTTGGAAAGCTACACTGTATTCAGTCGTCCAAATCATGTTCTCCTTCGAGTTCTTGGGTACCTCGAAGGATCTTGAAGAATAGGAGGCTCCTCTCGGCTGATTTGGAGAGGGATCGACCTGCAGCCGTGATCTTACCATTCAGCTTCTGAATGTCTTTTAATGTGCGCGGCTCTGGCAGTCACTCGATGGTGACTAACTTCTCAGGGTTGATTTCTATGCCCCTTTGGGTGATCATAAACCCTAAGAATTTCCCTGATTGTACCCTGAAGGCGCACTTAACGGGGTTGAGTTTCATTTGGTAATATCGGAGCGTGGAAAAGGTTTCATCCAGGTCTGAAATATAGACAAATGCTTGTTTTGATTTCAGCACCAAGTCATCGACATAAGCCTCTAGATTATGCCCGTCTGGTGCTTAAAGATTCTAGCAACAAGTCTTTGATAGGTAGCTCATGCGTTCTTCAGACCGAAGGGCATCATATTATAACAATTTGTGCCCAAATTAGTGATGAAAGAGGTCTTCTCTTGATCATGTTCCGCCATAAAAATCTGGTTATAGTTGGAGAAGGCATCCATGAAGCTGAGCAGCTCATGATCTGCACTTTTCTCAACTAATTGGTCGATTCAAGATACATGGTAGTTGTCCTTAGGATAGGCTTTGTTGAGGTCAATGAAATCTATACACATTCTCCATTTATTCATAGATTTCTTCACCAAGACAACATTAGCTAGCCACTCCGAGTATTAGACTTCTCGGATGAAGCCAGCACTAAGAAGTCGTCTGACCTCGTTAACCGCCGCTTTCTGGCGTTATGGGCCAAGGTGTTGTTTGTTGGAAAATTTTGTAACAAGAAAATAATAAAAGAATTGTATTTGATTGTTATTCTGTCTAACTGCTTAGAAAAAGAATGTTTACAACTCTCTCAACTCTCAATTACAATTTGAATTCCTGAATACAAAAGAGAAGAGAATGAATTTGATTCTCTCCTTTGTTTAAAACTGGGTTCTTCACGGTGGCGATGAGATGCTTCCCTCGAGTGCTCACGTTGAGTTTGCTTCTCGTTGACGATCCGAACGTCTCAACTTGCTGGAACAACTGACCTGTCTGGTTGATAACTCTTGACGAGTATTGTAGCTCAGAGTGAGTAACAAACTCTAAAAGAAAAGAGTTGTTTGAACCGAAAATAATTCAATTAATAAGCCTAATATCGAATGTCTGGATTCCTCAGTTGATGATGATTCCCCAGACTGTATAAAGAATCGATCCTCCAACTCTCTATTTCTCTCAGATTTGATTTCCCCAAGTCTCTCTCTCCAAAAATCTGATCCGATCCCTATTGAGTTTGTTGCTATTTATAGGAGGATTAGGGGTGTAACTGCCCCCATAATCCGCGCCTAAATGGGGGTTTAGTTGCCCCATTAATCAGGTGTAACAACCCACTCAAACCACCTCCCCAGATCGTGGGTGAAGAGCGGTTTCGGGATTGCCAGATCAGGTTTGAACAAGTCAAACGCAAGCCGTGCGTTGTTGGGCCTGGTCCTACATACTGGCGGTGATTGGAACTGCGTTGAGCAGTGATTGAAGAGCTACATTGAGCAGCGGTTGAAGAGCTGCGTTGAGCAGTGGTTGAAGAGCTGCGTTGAGCAGCGGTTGAATAGCTGCATTGAGCAGTGGTTGAAGAGATGCGTTGAGCAGCGGTTGAATAGCTGCGTTGAGCAGTGGTTGAAGAGCTGCGTTGAGCAGCGGTTGAATAGCTGCGTTGAGCAGCGATTGGGAGCTGCGTTGGAGCTGCGTTGGGCAGCGTTGGGCAGCGATTGGGAGCTGCGTTGGACAGCGTTGGGCAGCGATTAGGAGCTGTGTTGGGCAGCGTTGGGCAGCGATTGGGAGCTGCGTTGGATCTGCGGATGCTTTCTCTGTCTTTATATATGGATGACACCAATAACCAATCGAGAAGGTCCTATTCAGGCCATTTGTGACAATTGAGGCATCCCAATAACGCTCTATCAACTGCAGGTCACAATCTTCACTAAAATAGCTTGATCGTACGCTTCTCAGCATGTTGAATATTCGCTTACAACTCTCTAGATCTTCCCGTTTTTCTAAAATCATTACACTGCTCATCAGCATCTCTAATAGTTGCTAATGTAATATCAGTCATGTTGTTATCGCAGCCATCAAGATCAATCATCTCACATATGAGGTTTGTTAGCAGCGGATGAAGCTGTGTTTACGCTCACATTGGTATTGTGATCTTGATGATGGTACGTAGAGAGAACTTCCTCGCCTAGGTTTGAAGAGACCGCCGATTTGTAGAGCGTTACAAAGATCGTCGTTCTGTAATCTTTGTCTTAGCTCTTCAGTATGTGAGAGTCGTCAGATTGTACCTTCCAACATCAGTGTTTGATGAGGAGTCAGCTACCTTGTTGTAAATTTTAGACAGCCTACAGAACCCCCTCCAAAGTTTTCGAAAGTTCGCGGTTGACTTGGGATGAATTTTCGAAACACTTTGGATCCCGAAATTTTGTTGACTGAATGCACCTCACTGCAGATTGGGTGGAACTTCATCATTCTTCTTTAGTTCGCCAATGATAACTTGAGTTTTAGCTTGAATAACTAAGTTCATCATCTTCAGGGAGCTCTTCCGAACTTAGGACAAATCAATTGTCATAGACAGAAAGAACCACAGAACTTTTATCTCCAGATTAGTCAGGAGGATAACCTCTTGGTTGGAATGTCCTCAACCCAACTGGAATGGGGATTTAAATCTTACAATCATTACTTCCTGGTTGGAATGTTATGCACTTTGAGAGGGTTAACTGCATGCTAGGCTGAGGATGATCGTCAGAACGCATGCCTAAG
>BQKN01066176.1:1373901-1390185 GCA_022839385.1 Asparagus kiusianus
ATGAGAGTCGATAAGTTGGAAGTGTTGCGTTCGGGGCAACTTTGAGGGAGATAGAGTTCAAACTCTGTAGCAATGAAACCCCTCATGGGTTTAAGGTTGACATTGGAAAGATTTAGTCAAAAATGTGCAAGAGTTTTAAACTTAAGCAGCACATTTTCCAAGAATTCAGATTCTAGAACTAAGGGTACCCCCTGCGTTCATGCCCTTGAGTAGGACTGCGTATTTTTGGAAGAACGCATCTCCAGCCTGTTGCGTTTGGGTCAGGTTTGCTTTTCTTTTGGACGCAGGGTCTTGTCTTGCGTCTTATCAGAAGCCCAAGCGGCTATAATGATGACGAAGAGACTTCACCCAGCGGGAGTCTTAGAACTCTACTTTCTCATTATTAATTATTTATAAATAGGGCTGATTAGTCACATCAAAAAGCCTCAACGTTTAAACTCCTTTCTTGAACTCAGAAACGAGTTTCTTCTCGTTAGTTCTTCTGCAATTCCGTCTCGTCCTCTGGCCATGGCTTCCCAGAAATCCTGCTTGGATGGAGACGAACAGATGGCACACTCCCCACCACCGTCGAAGGATGCTTTTGGGTCCACCTCCGGACCGTCGTCGACGCCTCCGGTGCCTGGTCATCGAGGTAATCCTCGTTGTCTTCTTTGTTTAATCATTCTTTTTCAATAGGTGTTCTTGAAGTTCCTTAGCTAGATTCTGGTTGATGATGACGAATAAGATTCGTCTTTTTGATCTTGAATACGAAAAGAACTTGCCTGTTCTTTGACAAAAACTATTCGTCTCTTTGATTTTGGATGATAAAAGAAATTCTTGAGTCCATTGTTGTAAAGAATAATGGAACCCTTACTGTTGAACACACAAAGAAGTTCCTGTGTTTATTGATAAGAACTGTTCGTTTTCTTACTTTTAGATTCAAAACCATGTTCCTATGTTCTCTGATCTTGATCATGGAACAGAATTTTCGTGTTTCTTGATTAGATGGAGGGTTGATCCCTTAATCTTGGACGCAGGAGAAAGTTTTGCGTTCATAGCGATCCGACGCAGGTCTAGATTTCTTGCATTCGGATTGATTTTGACGTAGGTCTGGACTCCTACGTTCGGATTGATTTTGACGCAGGTCTGGACTCCTACGTTTAAATTCGGTTGCCTGGGGACTTACTGAACTTATGTTTGCTTTGTTGAAAGGTGGGGTTTCTGCTTCTGAGCCTATTATCATATCTGACGATGAAGGAGAAGTATTGTTCCAAGAAGACGCTCCTCTCATTCCACCCATCTCTGTGATCTTCCCACACGAGGACTTCGAGCGGGTGACTGATGGGACTGTTCGTCTGTCGCCCAATTGTGCTCTTTTCCTCTCTAGGCGTTTAGAAAATCTGGTGAGGCACGCCTTATTCATTGTGATGCACAAGTGGGGCTCCTTCCTTGAGTTTCGAGCGCCCATCGTGGAAGGGTTGAAGGCTCTTGCGGAAATCAATCCCATCTACGCTAAACGTTTTGACGAGAAGATATACCGATACTCGGGGGGCTGCTCGTTATCTAGAGGAGTTGCAGCACACAGACTTAGAGTCTAAAATCCAATGGGCCATCAACGACGCTAGGCTGAAGGAGGAAATTGCTGCTAGGGCCCGAGCTTTGGATATTTCAGAGAAGAAGGCTCGTATCTGGAGCTTGCAGAAGCAACATTGCCAAGCCAGGGCTAAACTGAATGCAGGGGAGATAACTCAGGAAGAGTTCACCCTTGGGGATGCCACTTTCGCATCAGAAGTCCAGGCTGAGAAGGAGGCTGTCGAAGTGCTAAAACAGGAGGCTTCTGCTGCTGCTGCGGTTTCTGATGCTGAGCTTCATAAGAGAGTTAGAGAAGAGGTGCTGGCGAAGCACGAAAAATCCATATCGAATACAGAAGCTCATCTTCTGAGCTTCTCTTTACTTTAAACCCCAGCCACTCTTATTTTTTTTTTGTGTTTTGATTTTGTAATAACTCTATGTTATTTCTTCAAACACTTATTATCTGCATGAGATGAACTGTTGCTGCTTTTCTTGCATTTTCTGTGTTTGTCTGGGATGTTGCAGTCTTGTTATGATGTTGGAATTTCTAAAAATTATCCCCTCGCGTTTGAATAATTTGAACGCGGGCTTATCGAGAACGTCTGGCTTTGTATTTGCATTTGAACAGGTTCGAACGCAACTTCAAGACTTGGGTTATAGTCGTAAGTCTGGTCTTTTAGGAAAACTTGATGCCTTCCACTTTGTAGAGTATTTTCTGAAAGTTGAAATGATCATGTTGTGCGTTTGTTGGTGAGAACGCAGTGTCAGGTCCTGCAACTGTGGGACTTAAAACGCAGCTGTAGACTTGTTTTGAACGCAGCCATAGGACTTGCATTCAGGAGGGCTGACCACGGTCCAAATTAGGATTTTTTTCATCAAACAGATTATGCTGATAGCTATCTGGGAAGCTTTGGAAAATCCCTTTATTATAATGATTCTCAATAACTTAAATCGTCAGAGGTGTAATGTTAACTTGACGGCATACAAGGTAGGAGAACAATTTGTTCGAACAAATATTTAGTAATCAACCCCCAATTAGACTCAAGAGACTTGCAGATTATGGGTAATATTTCTTGAGAAATCTCCCATTAATTGGCATCATAAGTCTGTCGCTTTTTTTATCGATGAGACGATAGGCCCCGTTAGAATAGACTGTCTCTATCACAAAAGGTCCTTCCCATTTAGGATTAAACTTCCCTTTGGTTTTGTGAGTCATCACCATAGGTCGTCGATTGGCCAAGATTAAATCGCCTTTCTTGAAAATCCGTTCTTTAACCTTCTTGTTGTAGGCTTTAGAAATACGGGCTTGGTATAATTCAATCTGCTGTTGAGCTTGAAGTCGCTTGTCGTCCAAAGCTTCAAGCTCCTGTAGACGTCGTCGATGTTTTTCTTCTTCTGTGAGTCCCGTTGTAATTGCGACTCTAAGAGAAGGGATTTGAATCTCAAGTGGCAGTACAGCTTCACAGCCGTATACTAAGGAGAACGACGTAGCTCTTGTAGAGGTCCTCACCGTTGTTCGATAGGCCCACAAACATTCACCGAGTCTTTCATCCCAATCTCGTCGACTCTTAGAAACAAATTTCTTAAGAAGTTTCACAATGGTTTTGTTGAAGGCTTCTGCAAGGCCATTCGCTGGCGGATAATACGCCGTAGATGCGATACTTTGAATTCTGAATCTATCACAAAATCTCTGAAACCCAAAACTAACGAATTGTGTTCCATTGTCGTGAACTATTCGTCTCAGGACTCCAAAGCGATAGATGACGTGATGTTTGATGAACTTAACCACGTTCTTCGTCTTGACTTCTTTTAGCGGGATTGCCTCCGCCCATTTGGAGAAATAGTCGGTTATGGCCAAAATGAACCGATGTCCTTTAGAAGTTGAAGGAGAAATTGGACCCATGATATCCATACCCCATACTTCAAATGGCCAAGATACAGATGTAGGATGTAAATTTCCAGGCGTTTGATGGATAAAATCACCATGAATCTGGCATGCATGACAACGTTTAGCGTAGTCTGCTGCATCTGCGATCTTTGGCCAGTAATATCCAATTCGTCGGAGACGGTCGCCCAACTTAGCTCCAGGCTGATGAGCTCCACACATTTCGTCATGAGCTTCCTTCAGGGCCTCATTTGCTTCTTTCCGAGAGAGGCATCTAAGCAAAACTCCATCATATGATTTACGGTACTGTGTTTGAGAAATTGCATCATAATAGAATTAGAGGGCCTTTCGCTTGATAGTGGCCGCTTCCTTAGGGTCATCAGGTAAGATTCCATATACTGCATAGTCGATGTACGAAAATCACCAATCCCTAGCTTCCAGTTCCATCGAGGTCGTACAGACTTCTTTTGTCGTTGTCTTATCTGAGCTTTCCTCTATATGAATTTTGGAGCAGTATAGCTCACGCCCTGTGACTGGGATTGTTGTTTCAGCCCCTGGCGGTAATGCCAGCGAAGTTGCCAATGAAGCCAAAGCATCTGCGTAAGCGTTCTGAGCTCGTGGAATGTATTCAATAAAGAATCCTTCGAACTTCTTAGCTTACTTTAGCACTGTGAAGTAGTACGGGATTAAGTCCTCATGACGTACTTCGTATTCCCCTCGAACTTGATTTACGATGAGCTGAGAGTCACCGTAAGCCTCAAGATGCCGAATATTAAGTTCTTCGGCAAGTTGCATCCCTAGTAGCATAGCATTATACTCAGCTACATTGTTGGTGCAAGGTTCGATTAGGGAAAATCCTCTTGGGATTACGTGGCCGTTAGGAGAGACGAACACCACTCCTACTCCTGCAGTAATCGCTCCGTGAGGGTTTGCTCTAGATGCACCGTCGAAGAATAACTTCCACACTTGTATAGATTCTTGAGTAACACAAGCCTTGGCGACTTCGTCGGGCAATTCTTCGTACAATTTTGATGTCCCTGGCACCGGATGATCGGCTAAGAAATCTGCCAATGCTTGACCCTTGACTGCTTTTTGGTGCATGAATTGCATGTCGTATTGCGACAAGAGAATGGCCCATTTTCAAGCCGACAGTTTAGAGACGATGTTTTCGTCATCAGCACTCTCAAGGGATTCACCTTAGAGATGACGTGAATTGTTTGTCCGACTAGGTAATGTCGCATCTTTTGAACCGCGAATACCAAAGCGAGACATTATTTTTCAACCGGATTGTACCGGTGTTCGGCTCCCATCATGGTTCTGCTTAAGTAATAAATGGCTTGCTCTTGACCTTGGTCGTTGTTCTGGTCCAACAAGGCTCCAAGAGAGTGTTCCATGGCTCTCACATACAACAGGAATGGTTTTCCTGATATTGGATCTACAAGAACAGGTGGTTGAGTAAGATACTCCTTAATTTCTTCGAATGCCCTTTGGCAATCCTTATCCCAAATAAAGGATACTCCTTTTTTCATGAGTTTAGAGAAAGGTTGACAACGTCCAGAAAGATTTGATATAAATCTCCGAATGTAGGCCAACCTCCCTTGTAATCCTCGGAGCTCTGTAAGATTCTTTGGCGGTGGCATGTCTTGGATGGCGCGCACCTTCTCTGGATCCAGAGAAATTCCCTTGGACGTGACAATAAATCCCAGGAATTTTCCACTTGATACTCCGAGGAATGATTTAGTCAGATTCATTTTCAATTGGTGTTCTCGCATGATATCGAACATTGTCTTCAAATCTGCAAGATGATCACCCTTACATTGGCTTTTCACTGCTATATCGTCAACGTAGCATTCTATCTTCTTACACATATATTCATGGAAGATGGCGTTCATTGCTCGTTGATAAGTTGCACCTGCATTTTTCAGGCCGAAGGGCATCACTGTGTAGCAATACACCCCCAGCGGGGTTCTGAATGCAGTATGCTTTTCGTCTTCAGGATGCATCTTGATTTGATTGTACCCTGAGAATCCATCCATGAAAGACATCTTTTCATATCCACAGTTATTGTCGATCATGACATCAGTGATAGGAAGAGGGAACTCGTCTTTCGGACAAGCTGCGTTGAGGTCACGAAAGTCGATGCATATTCGGACCTTACCATTTTTCTTAGGAACTGGAACAATGTTAGCCACCCAATCTGGATGTTGTTCTTCCCTAACAAAACCTGAATCATAAGCTTTTTAACCTCGGACTCTATTGCTTCCATGACCTCTGGACGAAACCGGCGTTGTTGCTGTTTAACGGCTTTTGCATCCGGATCGATGTTGAGATGATGCGTGGCTACTTTTGGGTCCAGGCCGGGCATATCTTCATAATTCCAAGAAAAGACATCTATATATTCTCGGATGAGAGATATAAGGTCGTCTTTTTCAGATAATGATAAATCTTCAGCTATAAAGATAGGCTTAGGATCTGATTCATCTCCTATGTTGACCTGGATCACTTTATCTTCGGTGGGTGGTTCGCGTTGTTCGAAACGCATATCCCACAAGATGTTAAGACGTTTGATCCAGGGATCGTCGGTTGATTCGATTAACTCTTCATCACCCCCTGCGTCTTCATCTGGATGACTGGCTGAAACCATATTCACAGTCAAACTTTTAAAGAAAGGTCTGACACTGACGTCAGATTCTCAGGAAGATGTTCCAGATGAATGATCTTGCCGTAGGTAATTACTGATTTCATTTTCTGAGGCAGGGGGCATTGTGACATAGCCCAATCCTCTTCCGGTTTTTTGATAATAATCTGGTGGTTTTCCTTCGGGAGTGAGAGACATTCGAATTGGTGTTCGTCTTCCTTTCCCAAAGTTTAAACCTTGTTTTTCGTTAAAGTTGTACCCCATTTGTTTCATTAATTGGACGGAATTAGGTTCGTGATAATGGAATTGAGGAACTCCATCATCTTCTTCAGAACTTCCCCGTTTGAGCGGTTCGGGTTTAACTTTACCGAAATGAATCGGCCTCTGCCCTTTCCTTCTAGACGGGACTTTGAAGAAAGCCTTCTGTGCATCTTCTACTTCTTCGTCTGAAGTGAAGGATGACTTAGTTGGCAATATGAGAGATGTTTCTGCACACAGTGTGCGCCATAGATTGGTACCTGTTTGTTCAGCTTTAAAAGATTCATCAGACAAGTACGCCAAAATAAAATCTTCATTAATGCACCACTCGCCCTCACTCGGTACATTATTATTGTTCTCGACTGAACCCATTACATTAAAGTTCAATTCCCAAGGACAATCTCCTTCGGGGTCTGGTTCGACATCCGCCTCGTTGCCGTTGTCAACATCTTCTTTCTCTTGCGATTCCGAATAGAAGACCGAGTCCGTGTGGAAATTTTCCACTCCTCTGAAAGGGTATTTTTCCACAATCAGGGTTCGAACTTCATCTTCATCATTGACATACTTCATGACTTGATGCAGAGTAGATGGGAAGATGCGGTTTGCATGTATCCATGGACGTCCTAGTAAGAGATTGTAAGACGTATCCGCATCGATGACGTAACAAGTTACTTCGGACTTAAGGTCTCCAATCTGACATCTGAGCTTGATCTTTCCTAGGGGCCGGGTGCTATTAGCATTGAACCCGAAGATGGTAGTTTGAGTAGCGTTCAACCGATGCATGGGAATCCCCAAGACTTGCATAACTTTGTATGGCATGATGCTGAGTGCCGAGCCTGGGTCGACTTGAACACGGCTGATCTCTGATGACCCGATGTATCCTGTGTAATACAGGGGTCTATCATTGTAGGCGTATAAAATTGCCTATAGGTCCCTTAGCTTAGCTCAGCACGATGATTCGACAAAACAACGGACATTCGAGCGACGAGGCGACGAGGCACGCAAGCAACAGAATACGTTCGCGTGCGGGACCAAACCAACGGTTCGGAAAGTTAACGAGTCGTCCAACAACAAAACGGACTTGAACTCAAACACCGAAGCGGAGCTACTGCCAAATGAAGATTCGGGGAATCGAATCAAGACCTGAACAACTCAACCCCGGCACAGGCGAAGAACCCCACGAAGCGAGGGACCGCAAAACAGGAAACTCGTGATTTGTTCAAGGAAAGTTGTAATCTTTATTTCTTTGTTTTGATTTTGTTGTAAGCCGGATCTTATAAAAAGACCGGATCTCTTTGTAAACGCATAAAGTTGTTGTCAAAGTTGTAACAGAATCATCAATGAAGAATAACACGATTTTCCACGCGAACAATCTGGCGACCACAGTGGGAGCCACCAGCTTCGCTGCCGAAGCTGGAGTGTCGTAGCCGCGGATCTCGATCCCGGTCGTGGAGGAGGTCGAGTACGAATTCGACCAGCAGAAATACGAGGAGTACGTGTCCTCGTCCGGATCTGCCTCCTCCCCCAAGTCTAAGAAGTTCCAGAAGTTCTCCTCCAGGAGAAAAGTCCGTTGGTATGATGAAGCTGAAGCCACCAACGACGACCTCACCCCAATCGACGCCGAAGCTGCGTTGAGTGAGGTCCTACCGACCTCAAAGAAGGTCAAATCTGCCATTGAAGGCGTGGTGACTCTCTCCAAGAGAGCCCGCCAGAGGCAACGTCAACGCCTCGCGAAGCAATTCGCCAAGGCCATGGAGTCTGTTGACGGGGTCCGCTATCATGCGGATCTGAAGAATAAACGAGGCAAACAGCCTCAACAGCAAATGCAGGGTGGTTCCTCCAAACCGTCGACAATGGAGTGGGTCCGTGTCAAACGGAATCGTTCAACACTGGAGGAGCGCATCCGCAAGCGCCGCGCGTTGTCCGCGCAAGCACGGGCCAAAGCTGAGGAAGCCCGTCGCAAGCTGCAGAAGGAGGTGGTCAAAAAGCCGCCACCTACTCGCAAGGTTTGGAGGCCAAAGTCTGAAGCGGTTCAGGCTAAGGAGCAAAACCCGCAGCCTCCAAAAGTTCGGACGCCGGCAAGTCAATCCAAACAGCCGGTGATTGCCGCAACTACCCTGGGAGATCCCGCAGGACCATCCCAGAAGAAAAGATCAGTTTTGGAGCGCCTCGGTCCACTTCCGAAGGAACGAGGTAAAGCTCCAGTTCAGGAACGCTTGGGGCCAGTGAAGAAGTCCCAACCAATACAGCATGCTGGGGGTCGCCGCAACCCTCAACACTTGGAGCAAACCGCGGCACCCAAGCGCACAACCTTGCGCATTCAAGTGCAAGATTCCGCTGAAGATTCACATCCACGAAGACGCGTTTCGAGGCGTATAACTCTCGAGAGCCCGAAAAAGACAATTATTCCTCAGAAGGAAACGTTGTCATCTGATGACGACAACGTTATACCTGAGAGGTCATGCCAACACACGATAGCTTGCTCTGACCTCCAAACAGATGAGCTGTACTATCGTGCCGGGGGTACGAACAAATCTAGAAAGAGGAGCCCTCGAAGGTTCGGGAATCAATGTCCTTGTTCAAATCTCATTCGGGCGGTATTGTCTGAATGCAATTGTGTTAAGGCAGTCCCCGAAAGAGTATCGGTGTTTGAAAGACTTAGCACCGGAGCGCCAAGGCCAAGGCATAGGCGTTTCCAACGAAGGAAAACAAGGGTCGAGGACGGTGAACATTCAAGGGTCACCGCCAACATGACCAGCACAGGAACAACAGCTCAGGACAACACCGAGGCGGTTCCAGAAATAACCCGACGTGTAACTCGTCTTCAATCCGGAGCTATCATTCGTGCGACGTATGGTAGAGTCCGAACAAGAGTACCTTCGGGAGATGAAGAATCAGATGCTGGCTCCGCAGTGGCGTCTGATAATACAGTGTCCAGTGAGGGATAGCCCCGCGAGTCGTTCATGATAAGCGCGGAGCAGGTGGCCAAGATGCTTGAAGATGCCATGGCCAAACAACAAGAAACCTTTAGGTTCGAGATGCAAATGGCCATGCAGAACATGAGAGAAATGCATGACCAACAGCTTCAAGCATTAAGGAACCAACAAGGGGAGCCAAGTCAGCCCAACCAGAACAACCTGGAAGATGAGGGTACAAATGAAGCTCGCAACGTCAATAACCCTCCCATTAATCCAGGGGGTGGTAACGATAATGCTAGCGAAGACACAGGTGAAAGCCTAAAAATTAAGAATCTCGAGAACAAAATCAACACATTGATTTCTGCTCAAGAGACTAAGAAGACGGGCATTCCCTGTCCCTACCCAAGAGAGTGGGAATCGATCCCATATCCGGCGAAGTTTAGTCTAATTAACTTCACGCCGTTTAATGGGATGGGTTCACCAACTCAGCATTTGATTTATTTCAAATCGCACTTGGGAGTCATCTCTGGCAATGATCCTCTGATGGTGCGGTCATTCGTTGGCACTCTTCGCGGAGCTGCCTTCGATTGGTATCGTCGCCTCAAGCCAGGAAGCATAAACAGCTGGGATGACATGGAGACGAAATTCCTCGCGAATTTCTTCGACGACGACACCGAAATTTCAATCGGGTCGTTGCTTGATGAAAAGCAGAAAGACGGAGAATTAGTCGAGGTTTTCGTCAAAAGGTTCCGGAATAAGGCGATGAATTGTCGGGACCCTATCAGCGAGGAGTTCATCCTCCAAACCTGCCACAACAACCTCTCGCTGGATGTTTTGGAAGCAATGGGCACAGCTCCATCCAAGACATGGAAGGACTTGAAGGTCCGAGGCGAGCAAGCTGAGCGATTCCTCAGGAGGAAGAAGGCGGAAAGAGGCCAACCGGCTACAAATCCTCCAAAGCAGAACTTCAATCAGAAGGGAAAAGGTAAAGCTCAGGTTAACGCTGTTGATGCTAACCAAACCTTTCAATTACAACCTCAGCAACAGCAACAGCAGCAGCAGCAGCAGCGAGCTCCACAGCAATCGCAGCCCCATTGGCAGCAACGGCCTCAGAAGCAAAAGTCTTCGGAGCCGAGGTTTCCCAAAGTCTACTCCTTCAAAGATGACGAAGTTCCCGGCATCTTCAAATATCTGTTGGAGAACAACAAAATCCAGCTGCCTGCGATTGTGGATCATGAAGGAGCCACCAAGGTGACAGACCCGAGGTACTGCGCGTATCACAGAGCGGTTCACCACCCTACGAAGTCCTGCTACCACCTCAAGGACAAGATCCAGGCCTTGATCGATGTAGGAGTCATAACTCCAAAACCGGCCAAAAATGTGGGAGCGAACGCGGTTTCCATCAGTTTTGGATCGGTACCTACAGATTGGTTCGAGCCTAAGCGCGTCACCAAAGTCGGGATGAAGACGGTGAACGACGATCCGCACGGACAGCGCCAAAAGGGACTCGTGCCACACACAGCTCCAAACGGTGAAATTCTCTGGGTGCACCCCGACCTAATTGAAGATGAACAATGGGCTGGATCGTCATCCAAGAAGAAGTCCAAAGGGAAAGGGAAGTCTTGTTATGGAGTCTCTGCTATCCCGGGTGAAGATGATGAAAGGATCACCGCTTTTCCACTCTCCGACGAGGAACAGGAAGTCTTTGCGACCCGAAGTGGGAATCAGTACCACTTCAACTATCCGTCACATAATGAACAAGTAGCTAAGCTAGGGGTGACAAAACAGGGACCAGCCAAGACTATCACAGAGATGGGGGTGATCCCAATTCCCAAACCGGCTGAAGATGTTCGACGACAGCCGGCAAATAAACAGAAAGACAAAGGATCCCAAGAGGTTCAGAACCCGAAGCAGTCTCGCTTCAGTCGTCCAATTGGAGGAGATAAACCGGGAAGTTCAAAAAATCCGCATGTCTTCGACATCATGGCTCAGCTAGCCAACATTCCAGCAAGGATAACACTTTACGAATTGCTGCGGCTATCTAAGGAAACTAGAGAAGCCTTGCAAGAAGCCCTAGCCGATTCAGAGGTGTTCCTTACTCAAGTCAAACCAGCACCCGAGGAACTGGAATTGTCAGCCCAACAATGTAATGTGGCAGCCAAAAACATTCCCTGCATCACCTTCACCAAAGAGGACATGCAGACGAAGAATTCGAACCATGATCAGCCCCTGTACTTCGTCGGGTACATTGGCTCCAGCGAAGTCAACCGAATCCAAGTAGATCCGGGTTCCGCTGTGAGTATTATGCCACTTCGACTGATGCACAGCCTTGGCATTCCAGTCAGCAAGTTGGCGTCTACAGGCACAGTCATATACGGATTGTACAATAATCCCGAATTATGTATGCCGCTCCAATCGTCGTATGTAACGAAGAAGCGTCTCCAACACTCTTTCGGAACAACTCAGATTATTCCCGCCAAAATAGGGGGACAAAAAGAAGTGATCTTTGGTAAAGGAAAAAGTCGTCCGGTGCCAGATCATTTCCTAAGAGAGGATGAAGATGGTGACAAATCTGGTTTACATCTATCTAAGTACAGTCCAGAAGCGCGCAAGCTCATGGAAAGACAAGGATATGATTTCACACTCGGAGAAGGTCTATACTTCGATCGAGGTTCCCGTGTCCCAGTCAAAGCGGCATATGTACCAAAGGGTAAACCGGAGGGCTATTATCGTCACAAGAGGGGCTTAGGCTACATTTCGTCAGATGACGAATGTGGCTGGCAGATCATCGATCAAATTGCTAACAAGGCTAAGGATGGGTATTTGCCAGATTCTTCAGCTAAAGATTCCGACACAAGTTTGGGAGAAACGTTCAAGGCCTTAATGTCGAACATGACTACGGCTGATCCATCTACAATGGAGGACGACGATCAAATGCAAACGTGGGAGGACCCATGGGTTCATCACCTGAACATACAATATGGTGATAGGTTCGAACAGAGAGAGCCACCCACCGAAGACGAGATAGTCCAAATCAATATGGGTGATGAAGCCAATCCAAAGCCCATATTCATCAGTGGTAGTCTCCCATCAGATGAAAAGGAGGAATTAATTGCCTTGATCAGAGAGTATATCGACGTTTTCGCCTGGAACTACGAAGACATGCCAGGGCTCGATCCCAATGTGGCAATGCACCGCCTCGACATTAAGCCGGATGCCAAACCTGTCAAGCAACAGCAAAGACGGTTTCGTCCGCAGATCATGGAAGCAATCGAGGCTGAAGTTAAAAAGTTGATCGACTCAGGATTTATCCGGGAAGAACAACATCCAGACTGGTTAGCCAACATCGTTCCAGTCATGAAGAAAAATGGCAAGATCAGGATTTGCATCGACTTCAGGAATCTGAACGAGGCATGTCCAAAAGATGATTTTCCTCTCCCAATCACAGATGTCATTATTGACAATACGTGTGGATTCGAAAGAATGTCCTTCATGGACGGCTTTTCGGGGTATAATCAAATCAAGATGCACCCGGATGACGAAAAGCATACGGCATTCAGAACGCCCCTCGGTATCTTCTGCTACACGGTGATGCCATTTGGTCTAAAGAATGCAGGTGCCACGTACCAACGAGCAATGACTAAGATTTTCCAGAAACACCTCAGGAAAACAGTTGAATGCTACGTTGATGATTTGGTGGTGAAAAGCCGCAGCAAAGAAGATCACATCAAGGACTTGAGGACAACGTTTGATCTCATGCGGAGTCATCAATTGAAGATGAATCCCACAAAATCCTTCCTCGGGATGTCCAGCGGAAAATTTCTTGGATTCGTCGTTACCACCAAGGGTATACACATCGACCCAGACAAGGTAAAGGCAATAAATGAATTGCAACCCCCGAAGAACCTAAGGGAACTCAGAGGATTGCAAGGGCGTTTGGCGTATATCCGGAGATTCATTTCAAATCTTTCCGGGAAGTGCCAACCATTTTCGAAGCTAAACAAGAAAGGCGTATCGTTTATTTGGGACGATGCTTGCCAGAAGGCATTCGAAGATATCAAGGCATATCTGATGAATCCACCTGTTCTTGTTGCACCAAAATCAGGTAAACCGTTCTTGATTTATATCAAGGCGATGAACCATTCGATAAGTGCTTTATTAGCACAAGACGATGATAATGGTCACGAACAGGCAGTTTATTATCTAAGTCGGACCTTGATAGGCGCTGAGTCTCGATACCCGATGATCGAGAAAGAATGTCTTGCATTGGTGTTTGCGGTGCAGAAGATGCGACATTACTTAGTTGGCCAGACGATTTATGTCATTGCCAATGTTAATCCGGTACGAGTGTTCATGATTTAACCAGGTTCGATGAATTGGCGGTTAGCAAAGTGGGCCCTTCTCTTGTCCCAGTATGATCTACACTTCAAACAGCAGAAGTCGGTCAAAGGACAGGCGATTTGTGATCTTTTGGCGGAAAGCACGACAACAGATACGGTTGAGGTATACGATGACTTGCCAGATGAAACCCACGAGGTTAATACCACGTCACACTAACAAGTATGGCAGTTATACTTTGATGGTGCCTCGAGAGCAGTCAATAAAGCAGTAACCCCGGGATGCCATAAGGTCACTTCTGGAGTTGGAGTTGTCTTAGTTTCCCCAGGGAAGCACGTGATACCTCGAGCTTATTCGCTGACGAGTCCATGCTCTAACAACGTAGCCGAGTATAACGCACTCCTCATAGGACTCAGTTTCGCCAAAGAGCTGGGGGTCGAATATCTCGAAGCCTTTGGGGATTCTCAACTAATTGTCAACCAAGTTCGTGGGGAATATGAAGTCAGAAACCCAGATCTGATTTCATACCACCAGGAGGCCATCAGAGAGGCAGATTCTTTTGAAGAATTTTACATTGAGTATATCCCGCGTCTTCAGAACGCTTATGCAGATGCACTGGCAGCACTAGCAGTATCACTCGCGCAACCGCCCGAAACTGAACTGCTAGTCACAGTAAGATCACACCAACTCTGCGTACCCATATATGATATGGATATTGAAGAGGAAGATGATAAAAACGAGAACGCCAAAGAGGTGAACTCAACCCAAATCGGGTCCGAGTCCCGAGATTGGCGCTTTCCCATTATTGATTACGTCTAATATGGCATTTTACCAGAGGATGTAAAAGAAAAAGAATCTATCCGCCGAAGAGCACCACGGTTCTTTTACAATACCGAGACCCGTACGCTGTATCGCCGGGGGTACGATGACTTGCTTCTCCGATGCCTTTCGAATGAAGAAGCAAAAGAAGTTCTTAAGGAAGCACATGAAGGAGAATGCGGTGCGCATCAGCCTGGTCCCAAGCTGTATGATCGAATCAGAAGAATGGGATATTTCTGGCCAACAATGGTTTGTGACGCGATTGAGTACGCTCGAGAATGTCACGCTTGCCAGGTGCATGCGAATTATATGCACCAACCACCGGAGCGATTACACACATCAACCACGTCTTGGCCATTCGAGACATGGGGTATGGACATTGTCGGTCCTATCTTTCTGCCTTCAGTCAAAGGTGATCGATTCATTCTCGCTATCACCGACTACTTTTCAAAGTGGGCTGAAGCTATTCCGCTTAAAGAAGTAAAGACGAACAACGTCATCAACTTCATCAAGCATCACGTCATATACCGACATGGCGTGCCGAGGCGGATCATTCATGACAACGGTCCGCAATTCATAAGCAACGCCTTCATCCGGTTCTGTGACAAGTTCAAGATCCAAGATGTTTCGTCAACACCTTATTACCCTGCCGCTAATGGATTAGCTGAGGCCTTCAACAAGACAATCATCAAGATCTTATCAAAACTCGTGAAGATCAACAAGCGAGATTGGGACGATAAACTCGGAGAAGCACTCTGGGCTTATCGCACTACCATACGCACACCTACGGGAGCTACTCCATATTCGTTGGTCTACGGATGCGAAGCTGTGCTACCGTTGGAGATTCAAATACCCTCCCTTCGGATCGCTCTCGCAACGGAGATGACGACCGAAGAGCAGCATCAGAAGCGTCTCGAGGAACTCGAAAGGCTGGACGAAAAGCGCTTGGAAGCTCAACAACACATCGAGTTCTACCAGGCTAGGATATCCAGGGCTTTTGACAAAAGGGTTCGCCAAAGAAGCTTCAAGGAAGGAGATCTGGTCCTCGCTGCTCGCCGACCGATAATCCTCACCTCTAAGAAGAAAGGTAAATTCGAACCTAAGTGGGAAGGACCGTTTGTAATAGACACAGTCTATTCAAACGGTGCTTATCGCTTAATTTCTTTAGAGGGTAACAGGCAATTAATGCCAATAAATGGGAAGTTTTTGAAAAAGTACTATCCCTAGTACGTTCAGGACAACTCATTTATCGGGAAGTTCCTTAAAGAATATTACACTTAATATTCTAGAGGATAACCCAATTTTATTTTTACCACCAAAATCCCTCGCTGATCAATTTCAATTGACAGTGAGTCCACCAAAAAGGTTCACTCTCAGTTTGGAGTCCCCTTTCGATGAACGAAAGAACTCCATTTCTTTTCTCTTGGGTTTAACCTTTTTATGGTTATAACTGAAGTTGAAATTTCTTTTTGATAAACGAAGAACTCATCTTTCGATCTGATAACCAATCCTATAAAAGGAAAGTTTGTCAGTATCTTCCAGATTCTCGGAGTGGAGATCCCACTTCTAGTTTCCTTCTTGCACTGGAAATAGAATATAAAATTCTTCCTTTCCAGAATCAAGGAATAGAATATAAAATTCTTCCTTCCTTGTTCGGGGAATAGAATATAAAATTCTTCCTTCCCCACACCAACTCCTTTTCCAAAGTTTACCAATTTAGGATTCATCCTAGGTATTTTATCCCGAAACCTAAGTAGGGATAAGTCTGCGCCTAACACGCGCTGCCGGTTTAGTCTTTTTCCGATTGAAAAAGACACCAGAGTTCGATTCTGGGGTATTTTATCCTGAAACCTAAGTAAGGATAAGTCTGCGCCTAA
>BQKN01066176.1:1390195-1417956 GCA_022839385.1 Asparagus kiusianus
CTGGTTGTTATTAATAACACCGAAATCCATGCCTCATACGCATGGGGAATTTTATCCTGAATCCTAAGAAAGGATATGTCGACGCCTAACACGCGTCGCTGGTTTGGTCTTTATCCGTAGAAAAAGATACCGGAGCCTGACTCTGGGGACCTTTATCCCAAAGCCTAAGTAGGGATAAGCCAACGTCTAATACACGTTGCTGGGTAGCCTATTCCCATAACAATGGTAAAGTCTACATATTCGAAGTTGTAGCACGAAGTCTAAGGGAGTTCATTCCTTTAGCGCAACGTCACATGCGGAACGGATTAAAACAATCCGCATGTAAGCCCGACTCAAACGGTAGTCGGTAAGAGCACATCAAATCCGTTAAAGGCTGAGGGTTTGCCAAAAATCCTAAGTCAACGTCTCATACACATTGCTGTTTAGTCTTTTCACAGGAGAAAGACGAAGTCTACGTATTCAATATCGTAGCACTAAAAGAGTTAACTCTTTTAACTTAACGTCATGTGCGGAACGGATTTAGACAATCCGCACGCTAGCCCGACTCAAACGGTAGTCGGTAAAGGCTAATCAAATCCGTTAGAGGCTGGGGGTTGGCCAAAAATCCTAAAGCCAACACCTCACACGTGTCGCCGGGTAGCCTATTCCCGTAACAATGGCGAAGTCTATGTATTCGACATCATAGCACGAAGTCTCAGAGAATTCAATCTCTGAGCGCAACGTTACATGCGAGCGGATTTAAACAAATCGCATGCTAGCCCAACTCAAACGGTAGTCGGTAAAGGCATATCAAACCCGTTGATGGCTGAGGGTTTGCCAAAAATCCTATGAGTATTGTGGTCAATCATTTCAAACGGAATGACGAATCATAATAAAGATAAAGAAAAAGGAGATTCACTAAAAGAGTCAAAAGTCAAATCACTCAGTAAACAAAATTAAACATCAAGCCCGTGGCTAAAAATCTGCTGACTGAACTTAGACAGCTTATCATCATAAGCTTGAATAAGCTCAGCCCTAATCGACTCCTCAGTGGCGGCCGAAGTCTTCGCAGCAGTCTCTTCTGTCTCGGATAGCTTCTGCTTCAAGGACTTCAACTCATCGGACAAAGCCGTACAGGTCTGCTGGTCCTGTGCTTCTGTCATCTGAAGAATGCCAAAAGTCTCCTCTTCTTCACGGAGTTCTTTTCTAAGCTGAGCTATCTTGGTCCCACAAGAAGTAATAGAAGAGCGGAGCTCGGCAAGTGAAGATAACCTGGTAGCAAGGCCAGTCTCAACTCGAGCTACTCGGTCTCGCTGCACCTGAACCTCAAGATCATCAAGAAGCTGAGTCTCGCGCAATGACTGTAAACGAGTATCCAGCTCAGCAGCAATGAAGGAAGAAGCACCGGTATCTCGAAGCTCACGAAACATCTGAAGCTCACGCTCTAAGCAGTCGAGATCGTCAACTATGGCCTTCGCCAAATCTAGGTATCCTGCATCCCTTATTAAATTGATTCTGGAATCAAGGAAAGGTTTGAACTGGTGAAGGGAAAGTCCACTGTGGAAAAGCTTGCCAATCATAGCCTTCACAAAGGAGAAGAAGGAGCGAACTTCTAGACAGATAACGATCTTGTCGGGATCATCGTCGGATAACAACTCCTTCACTAAGACATGAAGACGAGAAGAACGCCCTATACAAAAGAGAGGGAGAAGTCCGTCAAAAGTCTTGATAAGAAAAAGGAATAACACTCTTCAATGAGTTAACTTATACCTTCTTCCTCTTGAGCCGCTGGGGGTAGTGGAGGTGTAACGGCTATAGGTGCATCAACTGGTATAGTTGGTCTCACAGCCGGCTCAACAGGGTCTTTCTCAACAAAAGCTCCTGCCAGATTCAAAACGGAATTCGCAGAGGCATTACATTATAGTTGCATTAGTCAAGATTGGCTAGTCCTATAATTAACTCAGAAAGAAGCACATACCTTCAAAGGAACCATCCTCAGGGTTTTCAGCGAAGGCGGGCTCAGAAAACATGTCTCCAGGTAGCTGGTCCTCAATCTGAGGTGAGCTATATATGTAGCGCATCATAGGAGTGTCCGCAAACAAGCTTCCCTCGTCGAAGTCATCGATGGAGAAATCTGACATAAAAGGATATCAGTGCCAAAGAAAAGTGAAGAGACTACAACTGATGGAAATGAGTTACCTCTCACGGGTGCATCGGCCTCTTCTTTTCCAGGATTCGCCTCCTGCAAATTATCTGAAGAAGCAAGAGGTAGAGGACAGTTAGAGGGTACACAAATTCATTTGGTGTATCATCTAAAGAAATATGTTGTCAGTGTTAGATGTACCTTGATTCACGGAATCGGGTCCTACATTGCCCTCCTCTCCAATGTCAGCAACCCCTGTAGGCCTCTCTACAGGGGGTAGCGGATCAGACTCATCGAGAGATATGGGGATTGGATCAGGACTCATCTCATGCTCCTCACGCGCTCCTATATAGAGAGGGAGAAGTATAAGTCAATGCGCTGAGTAACCAGAGGAATAGTTCTCAGGATAAATGTTACCTCCGTCACTGGCAGGATCATCACCAGCTAGGTCCGTATCGGAAGCTCGGGAAGCTGCAGGCAGCTTACGGACTAACCTCTTCCGCCTAGCAGTGGGGATCGAAGGTCTCGCCCGAGGAGGAGGATAGAACTCTTCATCATGATCAGCTGTAGTCCCTGAAACATTGAACTATAGTCAGTTTCAATACTTCTAGAAAATAGAAGGAAAAAATGAATAGCAAACCTCGCTCAGAAGAGTCATCACAATCTTCGGGATCTCCGCCGGAAGCCTCGTCTGTGGAATGGAATGACCTACGGCCATCTTCATCAATTCGGCGAGTCTTATTCTGTGTCCTCTGTGATCGAGCTTTCTCCCGAATCCTGCGTGAGTCAACCCGAGAAGCTTCCTCAGCCTCTAGCTCCGCAATCGGCTTCACAGGGATAGTCTTGTTGGTTGCTAATAACCACTTGCAGCTCAAGAAGGTGAGATTCAACTGCCGATCAATACTCGGGAGGCTGAACTTAGCGCCGGTACAGCCAGTCACGGTCCACAACCATGCGCGAAGACCGTCCACCAAACCACTGTGGGTCCGAAGCTGCTGACGAGGATTCCCGATGTAAAGCTGATCGTAGCCAAACTGGCGAGCAAATCGGCAGGGTAGATATGGCTCTATGAAGCACTCATTCCTCACCCGGAAAGTCAGATAGCCGGGCCTGATGTTCACCAGCCAATTAAAGCAGCCAATGTCTAAGTGGGTCCGATTCTCTCTCGGCCTCTCATCGTCTGTCAAGCACTCGCCATATCGGCCGGAGAACTGCGGAAAACAAGTGGAGAATGCCCAACACTTGTGGACCTGCAGCTGCTGTCGGACATCAGAAAACCCGCGGCCTTCCCACCTACCATTTTCAAGCAACTGCAGCAGGGGAACAGAGTGATCTGTGGCGTTCGGCACCGACATCATGTCCGGACGGTGAAGGACGAACCAGGCCATCAAATAAGCGTACGGAAGCTTTACCTTAAGCGTGGGAATCTGCCCTGGCAAATCGGTCTCCTTCCGTGTGAACGCACTGGAAAGCTGTCGAAGTCCTCGGTGAATGTTAGCCACCATCACCGGAAGAAGTGAGAGTTCCTTCTTGTATGCGAGCTGAACTGCTGGGAAGAGTACCTCCAAGGGCAAGGCGTCCCCAGACTGGTATGGAACCACGCACTTCTTCAACCAGATAGCAAGAAAGCCGGCAAGAAGAGTCATCGGCTGAATCGGTGTGGTCGCATGCCATAAGAAAGATCTGAACTTGGTCTTCGCAGGAAAGCCACCCTCAGGACTGCTGGTGGTATAGGAATGAGCATCAATCTTCTTCAGTAGATGGTTCACCTCTGAAGGAGTGAGTGGGGCCAACTCACAAATGTCCTCGCCAGAGCTGCTCTCCAAGTTCTTGAACAAATAGTTCGCGAACTGCTTCAGACTCACAGAAGCCTTCGTCCTCTTGGCTAAAGGCTCAGACTGCGCCAAAGCGATATGGTAATGGCAAGTAAGATCCCATAGAGTCTCGTAACGGTCGGGCATGCGATCCTTCAGCTGACTCAACTCATGACTGGAAGGGAAATACTCCTGGTATAACATCTGCCCCATGGTCAAGCCAGAAATCCTATGCATCTCATGAAGAGCTAAGCCCAACTCCCCCTGACGGGTCAGAAAAGTGTTCGAGTCTGGATTATATAACTCGAACAAAGCACAGAAATGTCTCAAACTGACAGGCAGGCCATACATTGTGGCACGAACGGCGGTATACAAACCACAAGCGTGCAACTCCTCGCCCCAGCGGCTCAAGACGTATGTCGTCATGCGACTCCACCAAGACTTGTCCGAAGAGTGGACCCAACCATAAATCCTGTGACGAGTCGCAGGCATCTCCCGCCCTAGGGCAGCGAGGCGATTCCTCAAAGTCGAAGCAGTGGCGAGAAACTCGTTACGTGGTGGTGCATCCAGTCCCAACACTCCGGGATGCAATCCGGTGATGTGACTCCTGCTTGAACCAGGAGCTGCCTGATGGGTGATATAGCCGCAATGGACGCTCTCATGATCCACTGTCAAACGCCACGACATCTCGCGCGTCACGGCCTGACACCTGAGCTCAGTCAACGAGCGATGTCGAGGAATTTCTGGCACGTATATGAAGCCACCGCCGGTCCTGTGAAGCCACTGCTCAGCGTCAATGAACACGGCTTCTGGGTCATCGACAGAATCACCAAATAGGAAATTGCTCTTCCGGAGAGGCTGGGTAGAGCTGGCGTCCTTCACAAAAGGAGCATCTGTGATCAGCTGGCGAATAGCTCGATGACCACCCTCCCTCACCACCTGGGCAACCTCAGTCGACGTGTCCGAAGCAAACTGAGGAGTAGCTGGAATAAGGGAAGGATTGTCAAAGGTCGAGTAATGCTCGCCACGACGCCCATAGACTACGTGGGCTGAGAACGATCCAGAAGGGTACCCCACTGCAGAATAGACAATTAAACACGGGTTAGTCTCGGTTATAAAAGGAAATTGAACTCATCTTACAAATAGCTAAGATAGAGTCATTGCCTTATAAAGGGTGAGACGATTGGGCCACATTGTGCAATCATAAGATAGGGTGCATCGAGGATCCCTGCCTTATGAAGCGCAATGCAGCGTCAATTCGCCCCCTTTATTTTGAGATATGGTTTTGACCAAGCAAAACATATCTTTGAAGCGTCGATCCTCACCAAGGAGAATCAAGGCTCTTCCCGATTGCCTCGCCAAGGAGGACAACGTGGGGTAAACAGGGACCAATTCGCAAATTCTCAGAAAAAAGGGGTTAATTTGCAAAATTCCCAAAAATGCCAAAGCGTCGATCCTCACCAAGGAGAATCAAGGCTCTTCCCGATTGCCTCGCCAAGGAGAACAACGTGGGCTCACCGGCGTAGGAAGGCGGCGCACCATCAGCTGACATGGCAGGGGAACGACCTCTCGAAGAACGCGGCATGACGAGCTGCAAAATAAATCAAAAGAAGTCAGATCTAGAAAAAAAAATCACTTTTTTATCAGATCTACACCCCTAAAAGATTAAATCGAGGTGTCAAATCACACCCTCAACCCTCACCTATGATCCTACAAATGCATAAATTAAATTGAGCATGAAAAAGATCATAATTGTGGGAGATTTACCTGAAGAAAGGCTAGAGATCCAACAAAAATGAGACCTTTTTGGAAACTCTCAGCACGCGCTCGAGGGGCCTGAAAGAAATTCTAAAAAATTGGATTTTTGAGGGATTTTTCAGTCCAAGATCAAAAGGAAGCCTAGATCCAGGACAACTATCAAAGTTTCGAGGAGAACGGATGCTCGACGGAAGAAAAAATCAAAAATAGGACAAGGGGGGGGCGGCCCTAGAGAGGAGGAAGAAAAGAAAAGAAAAAAGAGAAAAAAGCCTCTTTTATAGCCTTGAACCAGATCTGGTTGAACCAGACCAGACCAGGCTGGACCAGACCAAGCCCAAATTGGACCAGACTGAGTCAGAATGAGCCCGAATTGAGTCTGAATGGACCAGAT
This sequence comes from Asparagus kiusianus, assembly GCA_022839385.1. Lineage (NCBI taxonomy): Eukaryota > Viridiplantae > Streptophyta > Magnoliopsida > Asparagales > Asparagaceae > Asparagus > Asparagus kiusianus. Next base: position 1,396,281 of record BQKN01066176.1, read on the forward strand.
TGAGCCAGATTGAACCTGGCTGGACCAGACCAAGCCAGAGTGGATCAGACTGAGCGGGAATGAGCCTAATTGAGTCTGAATAGACCAGATTCAACCAGTTTGAACCAATTTCGAACCAGTTTGAACCAAATTCGAACCAGAATTCAAATTGGAGCTGGATTAAGCATCGAAATGACTTCAGATCAACCTACGGTTCAGTTCCTCACCTATTTAATCCCTCTCTCACATATTTGGAAGGGTTGGAAAGATTTTGAGCCCAAATATTGCCTTTTTTTGGCTCATTTTCAAGCCGGTTCAGCTCATTTTGGGCACGGAAATACTCCAATAAGGTATACGAGTATAAACTATTCCCTATTTTTATTGAGAAGTTCCTGGAGAATATTCTTCTAAAAATATTCTTAAGGATAACTCAATAACACAACGCCGACAATCGAACGAAAGTTGCACGTTGAACCAACCAACAAAAGCTAATGATTGGAAAACTAGGAATCGACTTCAAGTTCAAATTCCGACGACGGTCAGACAATAAATGCAGCACCGAAATCCTCACAGGCGTTCTACAAAGCACTGAATGACCTGGTGGAATTGAAGGAAGCCAGAACAGAAGCCATTCCAAGGTCCCGTTATACCGACTCAAGGTTGGAACGATCACATCCAAAGTATTCCAGACTCTTCTATAAAAGAACGAGACTGAAACACTTTGGAGGGGGTATCTGTAGGCGTATAAAATTGCCTATAGGTCCCTTAGCTTAGCTCAGCACGATGATTCGACAAAACAACGGACATTCGAGCGACGAGGCGACGAGGCACGCAAGCAACAGAATACGTTCGCGTGCGGGACCAAACCAACGGTTCGGAAAGTTAACGAGTCGTCCAACAACAAAACGGACTTGAACTCAAACACCGAAGCGGAGCTACTGCCAAATGAAGATTCGGGGAATCGAATCAAGACCTGAACAACTCAACCCCGGCACAGGCGAAGAACCCCACGAAGCGAGGGACCGCAAAACAGGAAACTCGTGATTTGTTCAAGGAAAGTTGTAATCTTTATTTCTTTGTTTTGATTTTGTTGTAAGCCGGATCTTATAAAAAGACCGGATCTCTTTGTAAACGCATAAAGTTGTCAAAGTTGTAACAGAATCATCAATGAAGAATAACACGATTTTCCACGCGAACAATCATGCTTGTGCTTGACCTGCATATCTTCCTGAGTGAAAGATATGCATGGTAGACTTCTTGCTGCTTGCAGACATTGCAGGCAGGATTGATCTTCAGACGCTTCAGGGATTGGAGTAACTTGAGTGATAAAGCTCTCCGTATTCTTCAAAGCTTCAATTAGAGCTTCTTTGGTGGTTTTAGATAACCTCAAGAGCTCATATAATGTAATCCTGGCCGGTATGTTGGCCAGCTGCGCCATGACATTGAATTGGAAAGGCGCGCTTGACTCCCCATATTCCTGGTGAAGATTTCTGTTGAACCGGAGCTCTTTTTGCTTCCCTTGATCAACCGGCTTCTTTGGTACCGAACCCCTAGTGTCTTAGGGCTGTTCTTCGACTTCTTGAGCATTTTGGTCATAGTTTCTCAAGTAAGCTTTTCCCGATCGAGTACCAGGGTTACCTTCTGGGTATGCCGCTAGGACGATTCTCTCTTCTTCTGAGTCGGTGAGAGGTTTAAGATGGTCATTATTCTCCTTAACAGAGGGGCTAATCATGTTGGATGACTTAGCCTTGCCTCTTTTCTGTCCAGGCGAGGTGTTTGTCTACTGTTGATCTTCGATTAGGTCAGGATGAACCCACATGATTTCTCCTTTTGGGGTAGTGAAGGGTACCAACCCCCTGCCTTTCTGACCATGCAGGTCAGTGTTTTTCATATGCATCTCTCCTTTGTAGACAGGAATGACACCATTTACAGCTGCTACTGGCGGGAAGTCACCGAATTAAACTGCTATCAAGTTGGTAGACACGGTCTTCTGCTCGGGCTTCAAGGTGAGAACATTTGTATTTACCAGATTTTGCAAGATGTCCTTGAACACATAACATTTTCTGGTAGGATGTCCCAAAAACCTATGATAGCGACAGTAGTTGGGGTCATCTACCTTCCCTGCTTCGTCTGGCTTTCTGATTTCAGAGAGCTGCAATTTGTTGTTCTTTCGAAGCAATTGGAATAGGGTATCTACATGCTCCTCTTTAAATGAATACTGCTTGGGCGCTCTTTGTTGATTTAGTGCCTTGCCTTGCTTAGTAGGCGGTGGTACTTGCGTGTAATCAGCTGATAAAGTTTCTTTTCCCTTAGACCGCTGGGCGTTGTGTTGATTACGTTGTTGCTGCGGCTTGGGTTGTGGCTCTTCTTCAGCTTTAACTCGCTCCACTATCTCTTCAGTTTGTTCTCCTTGCGAAACTAGTTGTCTCCAGGAGCGACACTCGGCTACCCTCATTTGGGCAAGGAGCTGAGTCTGCAGGTTGTGCCTGCAAGTTTTAACTAGGGTTGATTAGGTCATACCTGAGGGGCATCGCAATGCCATGCTACGAAATCTCTCCACGTAAGCCTTGATGGACTCTTCTTTCTTTTGCTTGGTAGCGAGAAGGGTAGGGACTGAGACTTCCATGTCATCTTCGAAGAATCTTGCCAGAAAAAGTTTTTCTAAGTCCACCCATTTCTGAATAGAGCCAGCAGGCAGCTTCATAAACCATTTAAAGGCGACACCCTTGAGGGTACCGATGAATAGTCGGGTCAAGATGGCATCGTTGGCCACCACATCTCCAGTCTGGGACTTAAAGTAGTAGATGTGCTGATTCGGTGATCCGGTGCCATCAAATGGTTGTAGAGTTGGGGCTTTATACTTCAGTGGATATGGAGCTGTGTCCCATTCTGCGAAATAAGGCCGTATCACTCCTTCCTCGCGAAGCTCGCTTCTGTTGGCCATTGCATTAAGGCGGGCTTCTAGCTCATCCACTTTAGTTGACTGGGGATGCAGTTCTCTTTCCACCTCTTTCTCATTTTTGGAAGACGACTCCAAATTGTGAGTTTCATGTTCCACATTCTCAAGTACTTTTTGTTTCCCTTTAGAGGATGTCTTCCGGGAGGATTCTGGTCTTTGGCCTTTTTCGACGAGGAGCTGGGCCAACATATCCTTCATTTGGAGGAGTGTCTCTTGTTGTGCATGAAGCATAACATGGTGTTCGTTGACTGTTTTAGCTAAATCCTCGGGGTTTCCAGTCATGTAAGCAGAAACTTCTCGTGCCACGACGGAGCTTGAAGATTGGGATTCGACGATCGCCGAATGTTCATCATCAGAAGTGATTCCTTTGGCCAACTTTCTATAGTCAACCGAGCGGATAGCTCCCGTCCGCATCCGGGTGTGTCGATACACTCCTTCGAACTCGTCGCAAATTTCTCAAACGGTCGGGGAATGGCTTCTTTCAGATTCATCAGAGCTAGGATGCCGGGCTTTCCCTCTGTCGGTCATATTGATGGTGACCTGAGGATATTCAGTTTCAGAAACCTTCCTCTTCTGATGACGTCGTCTTTTGGTAGGTCTTACAACGTCCACAAGTCTATCGAATACAGACCTGCGAGGCTCAGGTGCACAACATTGGCATTCGGAAAGGACTGTTGATATGATCTTATCACAATGACATGAGTGAGCTACTTGTTGTGTTGGTTTCCCTCTAGAAAGTAATTCTCGCAAATCAGAAATTTGAGAATTATCCGTCAGGAATACAACCCCCTGTCCTCAACTAGACGAGACCGGTTCTTGCTGCACATGAATCTTCAGCCCATGTTGTCCCTCTCGGACCACATCGCATTTTGGAGTTGAAACGCAAGGGCGTTGTGATTTATGAACACCAGGCTTGGGCCTGCGTTTAAAAACAGACCTCTTGGGGTCCTGTTTTATCTGGACGCACTCATCAGGTGCGTTCTTAACAGTACTGCATTTTGGAGGGACAACGCACCACTGAGGGTCACGTTTAAGTTGTATCACTCGAGGCTCATAATTGGGCTCATTGTCGCGAAGCATGCGTTCTGGAATAGGAACGCAATTCTTGGGCGGGGCTTCGAAAATGCAATCTTTGCGTTGAACCAGGGATCGGTTTTCTCGAAGATGCGCTCGTCGGATGGATCTTCTCCATCTCCGAGCGGCGTTCTTCTTTGCCTGTTTCAGAGTCTTGGCTGCAATGTCATCGACATTGATGGGATTTTCCTCAACCATAGGCCTTTTATCACCTACCACATGTCGTGTTGATACGGGTGTGGAATCCTCAGCCTGCAGAGCGAGTTTGAGACTTTGGTCAAAGGAGTGGGCTTTCTTCGGCTTCTCAACAAGAGGTTGGATTTCTTTGGAGGCTTTTTGGATGTTGTGCCTGACCTTGGGGCTAAGCGATGCAGAGGAAAGAGCTTCCTCGTACTTGGCTTGATCAAACTCTACAACAAGAGTTTCAACGGTCGTTCTAGTGAGATGGACATCGGATTGTGCCACCACTTCTTCGTCAGAGAAACTAGTCCCCAGCAGAGTCGCTATCTTTTGTTTGTTGAAAAATTTTGTAACAAGAAAATAATAAAAGAATTGTATTTGATTGTTATTCTTTCTAACTGCTTAGAAAAAGAATGTTTACAACCCTCTCAACTATCAATTACAATTTGAATTCCTGAATACAAAAGAGAAGAGAATGAATTTGATTCTCTCCTTTGTTTAAAACTAGGTTCTTCACGGTGGCGATGAGATGCTTCCCTCGAGTGCTCGCGTCGAGTTTGCTTCTCGTTGACGATCCGAACGTCTCAACTTGCTAGAACAACTGACCTGTCTGGTTGATAACTATTGACGAGTATTGTAGCTCAGAGTGAGTAACAAACTCTAAAAGAAAAGAGTTGTTTGAACCGAAAATAATTCGATTAATAAGCCCAATATCGAATGTCTGGATTCCTCAGTTGATGATGATTCCCCAGACTGTATAAAGAATCGATCCTCCAACTCTCTATTTCTCTCATATTTGATTTCCCCAAGTCTCTCTCTCCAAAAATCCGATCCGATCCCTGTTGAGTTTGTTGCTATTTATAGGAGAATTAGGGGTGTAACTGCCCCCATAATCCGCGCCTAAATAGGGGTTTAGTTGCCCCATTAATCGGGTGTAACAACCCACTCAAACCACCTCCCCAGATCGTGGGTGAAGAGCGGTTTCGGGATTGCCAGATCAGGTTTGAACAAGTCAAACGTAAGTCGTGCGTTGTTGGGCCTGGTCCTGCATACTGACGGTGATTGGAACTGCGTTGAGCAGTGATTGAAGAGCTGCGTTGAGCAGCGGTTAAAGAGCTGCGTTGAGCAGTGGTTGAAGAGCTGCGTTGAGCAACGGTTGAATAGCTACGTTGAGCAGTGGTTGAATAGCTGCGTTGAGCAGCGGTTGAATAGTTACGTTGAGCAGTGGTTGAAGAGCTGCGTTGAGCAGCGATTGAATAGCTGCGTTGAGCAGCGATTGGGAGCTGCGTTGGAGCTGTGTTGGGCAGAGTTGGGCAGCGATTGGGAGCTGCGTTGGGCAACGTTGGGCAGCAATTGGGAGCTGCGTTGGAGCTGCGTTGGATCTACGGATGCTTTCTCTGTCTTTATATATGGATGACACCAATAACCAATCGAGAAGGTCCTATTCAGGCCATTTGTGACAATTGAGGCATCCCAATAACGCTCTATCAACTGCAGGTCACAATCTTCACTAAAATAGCTTGATCGTGCGCTTCTCAGCATGTTGAATATTTGCTTACAGCTCTCTAGATCTTCCCGCTTTTCTAAAATCATTACACTGCTCATCAGCATCTCTAATAGTTGCTAATGTAATATCAGCCATGTTGTTGTCGCAGCCATCAAGATCAATCATCTCACATATGAGGTTTGTTAGCAGCAGATGAAGCTGTGTTTACGCTCACATTGGTGTTGTGATCTTGATGATGGTACGTAGAGAGAACTTCCTCGCCTAGGTTTGAAGAGACTGCCGATTTGTAGAGCATTACAAAGATCGTCGTTCTGTAATCTTTGCCTTAGCTCTTCAATATGTGAGAGTCGTCAGATTGTACCTTCCAACATCAGTGTTTGATGATGAGTCAGCTACCTTGTTGTAAATTTTGGACAGCCTACAGGTTTCTTTTCTTCTATCGAACTGGCTAGGTATGTCTGTTGACAACTAACTCATGGTTGATCACTTCGGGGGGAACCCCCTGCTTGTCCTCGAGTCCAAGGTAAAGACATCGATATTCACCTGTAGGAACTCGATCAAAGCCCCTCGTAAGGGTTTGACTACGCTTGACCTAATTTTAACCGTCTTCGTTCCTTCTATGTTAATAGGTATCTCCTGAAGCTCCTCCATCAGTGTTGTCCTCTACTGCTCCATCGCTTTCTCCTGTTGGAGGCGGGCTTTTTCGACAAGCATGGCATCCTGCACGCCCTTACCCTTGGCCGAGAGTTAATAGTAGGATCTGGCCTCTTATTGATTGCTCCTGGCGACACTGACTCCATTAGGGGTCGGGAACTTGAGCATCTGGAGGTACGTCGAGGGGATGTCTCGCAACAGGTGGAGGGCTGTCTAGCCTAGGATGACATTATGAGCTGACTTGAGATCCATTATTAGGAACTGGATAGGGATGGTAACTTGTTTTGGGTACTCTCCCACTATTAGAGGGAGAGTGATCATTCCTTCTGGCAGATGAGAGTTCCCGGTGAAACCGATAAGGGGTCCTCTGTAGGGGCATAAGTGAGATCTCTCGATGCCCATTTTGTTGAAGGCATCAACATACAGGATATCTACTGAGCTTCCTGTGTCGACCATGATTCGTTTCACTGGGTAGTTGTCGATCCCTGCTATGATGACTATAGGATCATCATGGGATGTTTCCACACCTCACAGATCAGCGTCCCAAAAAGATATGGGTTCTTCTGTCTTCATCCTCTTATCGACTTCGTTGACTCGTAATGCCCTCTTAGAATATTTCTTCCAGGCATTGTTAGACGATCCTCCAATAGTAGGACCGCCACTGATGGTATTGATGACCCCTTTATAGCTAGGCTCTGGGGGTCGATTGTCTTGTTACGATTGGGGACGAGGCGACTGCGAATGTGATCTCCTTTCAGTTCGAGGCGGATCAAATTCTCGATGATCCTCTGAGAGGCAAGATTCTTCAAATACCCCCTTTCTATTAAATCCTTAATATTCCTCTTGAAGACACGGCATTCGTTGGTGAGGTGGTTGTGATCCTAATGATATCGGCAAAACTGCTGGGTATCACGATTCTTTGGGTTCACCTTCATCCTAGGGGCTAACTCCCTGAGGTGTCCCTCTTTCTAGACCACGGCAAGAGCGTTGGTGAGGGAGGTGTCAAAAATGGTGAGGTTTGCTTTTGGCTCTTGGCCCCTCTGCTAATCCCTTCTGATGTTTCGGTTGGAACGAAGGTCAAACCTTGGGGGGAGGGGTCTTTAGGCCACTCTTGCCTTGTAGGAGACCTCTCGCTAATTCTAGAATTAGCGCTAAGACCGGTACGGCTATAGGGGTTAACGGAATAGCCGGAATCTTCAGTGGTGTCGAAGCCATAGCAGCAGAGGTCCCTGTGCTCTTGGTTGATGCCTTATAGGCGAGGGCATCCTCCATATCCATGTAATTGTGTGCTTTGTCCATCAACTACTCATAGTTATTGACGGGCTTCTTAGCAAGCGAGTCAGCCAACTCATTACTTTGCAAGCCAGCAATGAGTGCAGACATGGCGACTGCACTGCTTGGGTCATTGACCTCCAGCATTTTCACCTGAAATCTTTTAAAGTAGACTCGGAGGCTCTCCTCAGGTCCCTGCCTCATCTGAATCAATACATGGGGGAACTTCTACTTGGTGTCAGCCAGGAAGTGCTGAATAAAATTTTGACTGAGCTATAGGAAGCTGTTGATGGATCTCCTTTCAAGCGTTCCACCAAAGTTTAGCACTCCCCGTGAGAGTGATCGGAAGCATCGACAGAGGATCGCTTCCAAAACTTAGAGCATGCTTATTATGTCATAATAGTTTTGAACATAATCGAAATGGTCTCTTTCGACTATATATGTCCCTAAATGGGGCATTTTGTACTTCTCGAATTGGTAATCCATTATCTCGTCGGAGAGGGAGTGTTCCCCCCGATGGCATCAGCAATCGGTCAGTACACTCGATCGTAACCGGAGGCCCTTACTGTGGCGGAGGAGGTTGGAGACGCATGATGGTATGGTGGGCTCCAGAGGCTCCTTTATTATGGTCTCTAGGATGGCTAGGACCAGAACTCTCACCCGTGTTTTCTTGCTGAGGGAAAAGTTGTCGACGAGGCTCTCCTTGGCAAATTGCCTAATGGAGTAGTGAGCCCGGTCACCCGATATGACCTTCCTGTTTGACAATAGTGTGAGGAGTCCGAGGTAGGATCTCTCGCCACGCTCTAGAATGGGGAGGAGTCTCCGATCTCTGATCTTTAGTAGGTGGGGGCGTGCCAATGAAACTTGTTGTGGCTGTGGAAGCCAGCCAAGGACTTCATTAGCAAAGATGTCAAGTTGCTCCTGAAAAGATTGAGCAAGCTTGGGAGTTGTGTCCTTGAGTTGATCTCGGGTAACATAACTATGGTGTTCTACAGGACGAGACTGGTCAGACCGTTGCTCAGAACTTGACATGTTTTCTCAAAAAAGAAAAGTAGCCCCATGGTGGGCGCTAAACTATTGATGACTAAGATCACATAGTCAGTTGGATCCGGAAAAAGATCGATTTTATTTTGTAATTAAGAGGGACGGCTTTCTTCTCTGACTTTATATCTCGTTCTTGAGTTGGGGTGTTGAACAACCTGCACAAGTAGAAATCCGTAAGAGGATGGGATTGGATTCACCCGTTGTACATCCGACGATCAAGTTAGTTGAGTGGGGTCGAAAAAGAACTGTTATCTTCTTTATTGCGCAGTTTTGGTGTTAGAAGATCCGATTTATCCACCCCTTTTACGTTAGAATGGTACATGTATTTTTACTCAGTGTGTAAGGGGTAGTTTTATCACTTTAGCTGAGTACAGTAGGGTGGTGATGAAGTATGGGCTGGCAGCTGAGTCAACCTCTGCTTTAAAGGTGTCGGCTGGCGACTGGCGGGTAGATCACCTCGGTATTAAATGGGAAGTGATCAGCGGCGTTGCAGAGCCCACATGGTCCGATGAATCATGAATACACCAAGGCTAGAGGCATGATGCTTCTGACACGCATTAAATGCTAGGTGGACGTGTTGTCAGTGTGGATAGTTTTGTTAAGAAGTAATGCTTTTGAGTCGGTTTCGTACGGCATTGGACGGGTGGTCGAGTGGGTCCTCGGCGAATTGTCCTTGGCCAGAGGGTCGAGTAACCCTGTCTTTGTGTCACCACGAGGGAATGTCGATTCGACGAGTTACTTAAGTCAAACTCTTTTATAAGGCTTGAGCGAACCAGTTGATTGAGGCAAGATGCCTTGAAATATCTTAGAACTTTCATTATTAATACATCAAATGTCAGCGAGTGGAAACACCACAACACATATCATTCCTCAAAATTCTCACAAAAAATATAAATTGCATCACAAATTTAATATCCCAATTAAAACTAAACCCTAAATTAAAATCCATATCATTCATATCAAAATTTAACCCTAACCTAATCCATCCACATCATTCATCAAATTCATAAATAGTAAAAACAAATTGCACCACAAATTTTATTTCCCATTTCAAATTAAACTTTAAAATAAATTGCTCCACAAATTTCATATCCAAATTAAAATTAATTCCTAAGTCAAAATTATAGTTAAACCTAATCCTAATCAATCCATACCATTCACCAAAATTCACAAGAAAAGAGAGAGAAAATTTCACCTTGATCAAGGATTGACGTGGTCCGATCGGCGAAGGGAGGCGTTGATTTTGGTGGAGACAAGGATTAACGTGGTCTGATCGGTGGACGCATTGACTTTGGTGGAGACAGAGGTAGAGGCGAGCTTGGTGGAGTCGAAGGTGGAAGTGAGAGGTGAAGGCGAGAGGCGAGCTAGCTGTTGTCGGAGGCGGCTGTGGTCGGAGACCGCCTTGGAGCTTTGTGGATGCGAGCTTAGTGGACTCGAAGGTGGCTTTGGAGCTTGGTGGATGCAAGCTTTGACGATTTGAGGGAAAGGAAATAGGGCAGAGAGGTTAGAGCGTGGGAGGGGATCACAGACATGAAAAGAGAGTCACGAGTTGTTGGGTTATTAATGGGCGGAAATATAAGGGACTGCTAGTCTCATCTAATTCGCCCACTTAATTAGCGGTTCTTAATTACACGGGACTAGTAGTCACGTGTATACCTAAAATAATGTTTTAAAAAATCGATCATTCTCTGCCGACATGGGCAAAAAAGGTTGATTTTGCTAATTTTTGTCCAAATATGTCGATTTTGCTAATATTATTTTGAAAAAGAATTGCTATCGTTTTGTTCCGATATAAACACAAGTTCTTAATTTTCTGATTTAAATTGATTTTTATTAACCTTCTCAACGATCACTTATTTAAATAATACAAAATGAAAATATTTTCATGGTTTAGATGAATGCAAGTTCGACTGTTTTCATGGTTTAGATGAATGCAGGCCCAAAAATTTGGGCGTTGAAGCTTCTAAGTGGATCTACCCCATTTAAATGCAACCCAAAAGTTTCTCGGCCTATAGATTTGAGTCCAGTCCATATCATTAAATCATGGATAGCTTCATAATTAATTAAATAGCATGAGGGAAAAATCCCATTTAATTAAATCATGGATAGCTTCATAATTCATTAAATAGCATGGAGGAAAAATGTTTATATGGGCAAACTTGTGATCTAAAAAACCTAATGCTATGTTTGGGAGTTCACTAAGGGAAGAAAAGAAAAGGTAAAATAGGGAAAGGAAAGGTAAGGAAGGGGAAGGAAAATATTTGTTTGGAAGTTTTGTGAGGGAATGGAGGTGAACTTAAATTATTTTGTTTGGGAGTTCTAATTATGGGAAGGGAAGGGAAGAGAAGTAAATGAATCTTAACCATTATTCATTATGATAGATGGTCAAAATATCTCTTTCGTTATAAAATTTTACTTTCCTTCTCTTCCCCTCCTCTACCCCTCAATTTGGAGGGGAACAAAATTGAACCTTTTCCCCTCCATTTCTTTTTTTTTTTACCTCTCTTAAAAAAAACTCCCAAACAGAGTAACTCTCTTTTTCCCTTTTCCTACCCACCATTACCCTCCATCCAAACATAGTATAAAAAAAAACTGTTAACAACGACAGCAGGTCAAAGTTAACTTACTTCTTTAATTACTATTGCTTTGTATTAATCTAATCTTAAAATCTTTTAGAGAATGTGTGCCATAGCTTTATATAGGGTTTCAATTTTTTTGGATGGTAGAGTTGTATGGAAAGAGCCCACGCTTTCCCTTGTTTTGAGTAAGATAAGCTTGATATTTGGTACATATCTCACATATTTTCATTATTATTATTAACCAATTGTAAATAGTTTATAGGAGACAGAATATCTAAGGAGTTAATGTTGGATATTTTTTTTTGAAAGAGTCAAATTGACTTAATCTAATCCTCTTAAATCTCCAACTAACCACAATGTTCTCCTTAACCCTCTCCACTATCCGTTTTTGTTTCTCTCCCTATATAAACTCTCTCAATCATCTCATAATAACATACTCAATTTTCTCTACCTACTCTCTCCTCTCATCTCACAGTAAAAGAAAAAAAAACAGTGGAGTGAAATTAAAAAAAAATTAGAGAGATAATTCTCACGGGTTTTTCTGCTACTATATTCTTGAGTGTTATTATTATTTTGGGCAACCTTCTTTATCTGACCAGAAGCTCTGTGCTCTCGCCCGAGTACGGAGGCCGGCCGTTTCCGGGGGCTTTTACCGCTAGGGGGAAGAGGATCGACTGCGCCAGGGTGATAGGCGGGTCCTCTATCTTCTAGGGCAGTGAATCACGACTGCACCCGTTCAGGCCTGGTGTTCTAACTCTTTTAATTTCAGATTTAATCTAATTTATTTTCTTTTTAGAAAGCAATCTAGAAGATAGAATTATTTTATTATTGTTAATTTAAATCTGAAATTAATTGTTTTTATTTAGTACATTTTTCTCTGTTAATTCTGCATTAGTGTGAGAGAAAAAAAAATTACTGTTCATCAGGTTCGGTTTACTGTTCACCCGAACCTGACTCTGTTTTGCTTCTGTTCCTTTTATAATTAAAAAAAAGATTCCCTGCTGATTAATTGTTAAGTAATTACTTCTAATTGCTTAATTTGTTTATACATTAATTAATTGCTTAAATTTGTTTTAATATAAAAATAAAAATAAAATCGGATAATGTTCATCAGGGGGAAAAAAATCCCTTTCCTGTTTACTAGATTAGTTCATTAATCTGTTGTTGTTTAAAACTCAGAAAATCAGTTTTATTTAAAAAAAAAAAGTTACTAGCTGTTCCCTTTAAACAAGTTTGTTACTTTTAATTTTTTTTTATTCAAATAGTTACTACAAATATTCATTTGTCCATTAATTAGTTGCTGTTAATTTAAAAAAAAACATTACTGTTCACAGTAAAAGAAACATAGAATATTGTTCTATTTATTTGTTAATTACTATTATAATTTCAATATTCTTTTCAATTATTAATCAAAGTCATACTCCTTGGTAGTATCTAGTAATTTTGACAAAATCTTTCTCCCATTCAGATTCCAAATACCTAGACTAGTAAACTCAAATTAGACTTATGGCTAACCCTGATCATTCTAAGAGTGTCAAACCTGAGAAGTTCACCGGAGTTAATTACAAACTGTGGGCTAATCAGATGAGATACTGGCTCACAACCCTAGGTCTTCTTTCAGCCATTGATACTCCCGATTCTTCATCCAGTGGATCTCAACCCACCAATTCTCCTGTTTATGGTCCACAACCTGAACCATCTCCTTCCACTTCTGGTTCTGGTGCTAGCTTCTTTTCTAGCTCTATGAAACCAGCTGAAATCAACTATCATTGTTGTCATAGGATTCTTAGTGCACTTTCGGACAACCTCTATGATATATATTATGAGTTCAAAAGTGCTAAAGACCTATGGAATGCTCTAGAAGCAGAATATGGCTATGATGATGTCGGAATTCTGCGTTTCACCTCCTCCTCCTTCAATAAGTTCATGATGATTGATGACAAACCCATTAATGAACAAATCCATGAATTCCAAGATTTCCTTCGTCACCTTCAATCTAAAGGAAACTCTTTCACTGATGACTTCAAAGTTTCCTGTTTGATTGATAAACTCCCTCCCTCCTGGTATAGATTTGCTGGAGATCTTCGACACAAGCAAGGAGATCTAACATTAACCGAAGCCCTCAAGGCTATTCGTATTGAAGACCAGCATAGGCAAAATTCCAAAACCAAGACTGAATCAAAAGCTAAAGTGAACTTGGTAGAGGATAAGCCTAAATCTGGGAATTTCAAACCCAAAGGAAAGAAATTCAAGAAAAACCAGCAATCCTTCAACAAATCTTCTTCTAAATCCAATTCCAATCCCTCCAGCCATAAGTCTGATGGAAAGTTCTGCTATGTCTGTGGTAGAACCAATCACCTGGCTCTCAACTGTTTCTTTCGGAAGAAGGAACCGGCCAAACCTGCTCCTAAAGGAAATGGATCCAACAAAGTTAATATGATTGAAGAGAATCCAACTTCCTTCAGGTTAGCCTCTTCATCCTATCTTGTGAATTCTCTTACTTCTTTCACTGATTGGTACTTAGACTCCGGAGCTAATATCCATGTTTGCAATGATCGCTCTTGGTTTTCTACTTACCAGGAATCACGTGGAGGAAGCATAAGCTTAGCAGATGACTCCACCAAACAAATAATGGGAAGTGGGTGTATAGAGCTCACCATGACCTCTGGGAAATCTCTAAATCTGCAAGGCGTTCATCATGTTCCTTCTCTCCGTCGCAACCTGATCAGTGAATCTCTTCTTCTTAGAGCTGGATTTAGGATTGTAAAAGAATCCAATAAATTTGTGATTACAAAGAATAATGTATTCATAGGAAAAGGTTTTACTTGTAATGGCCTTTTCAAGCTCAATGTAATCAATTTCAGTTCTAGTAAAATTCCTGAGTCTCCTATTGCACAAATTGTTGAGTCTTGTGATGTTTGGCATGGACGACTTGGACATGTTAATTTCCAAACCCTGCAGAGAATGATTAAATTGAATCTTATTCCCAAATCTTCTCATGATCCATCATCTAAATGTGAGATTTGTGTTCAAGGAAAACACACTAAAAAACCATTCAAGTCTATAACTAGAAACTCTGAACCTCTCGAATTAATACATAGTGATGTGTGTGACTCGAACCGAGTTCTCACCCGAGGGGGTAGGAGATATTTTGTGACATTTATAGACGATCACTCCAGATATTGTTACACCTATCTTCTCAGAACCAAAGATAAAGTCTTAGATAGGTTTAAAGTGTACAAAGCTGAATCTGAGAACCAACTTGACAGGAAGATCAAGATTCTTAGATCTGATCGTAGGGGGGGAATATACCTCAATTGATATGACTGAATATTGCCAAGAACACGGTATTATTCATGAGGTTACTGCTCCCTATACACCACAGTCTAACGGGGTAGCTGAACGAAAGAACAGAACCCTAATGGACATGGTAAACTGTATGTTACTCAGTTCAGGAGCACCTGAAAATCTCTGGGGTGAAGCTCTCCTTTCTGCTTGCTTCATTCTCAATAGGGTTCCCCAGAAATATTCTGATATAACTCCTTATGAACATTGGAAGGGGAGATCTCCTAGTCTGCACTTCTTCCGGCTTTGGGGTTGCTTGGCTAAGGTAGCTATTCCCGAGCCTAAGAAGAGGAAAATTGGTTCTAAGACTGTTGATGTTGCTTTTATTGGATATGCACTAGACAGCAATATTAATAGGTTTCTAGTCATTAAGTCTGAAATTAGTGACATATCTAACAATACTATCATTGAAGCTAGAGATGCGGTTTATTTTGAAAACATCTTTCCGTTCAAATCCAAAATATCAGAAAATCCTAGAACATCTTTTCCTTCTGATCTACCATCATCTAGTTCTTCTCAGCCTTTTGACATTGAACCTCGAAGGAGCAAAAGAGGTAGAATTCAAAGGGATTTTGGAGAAGACTTCTTTACCTTTCTTATTGAAGGTGATCCAAGCTCATTCCAAGAAGCAATGGATTCACCTGAATCTCCTTTCTGGAAAGAAGCCATTGATAATGAGATTAAATCTATCATGGAAAACCATACTTGGATACTCACCGACTTACCTCCAGGCTGTAAACCTGTAGGTTGTAAGTGGATATTCAAGAAGAAACTTAAGAGCTGATGGTTCCATAGATAAATTTAAAGCTAGATTAGTAGCTAAAGGCTATACTCAACAAAAGGGCATTGATTACTTTGATACCTATTCTCCTGTAGCCCGAATCTCAACTATTCGAGTATTATTAGCCTTTGCTTCTATTCATAAGCTGATCATACATCAGATGGATGTTAAGACTGCTTTCCTGAATGGTGATTTAGATGAAGAGATCTATATGCACCAACCTGAAGGTTTCATTGCCAAGGGCCAGGAAAACAAAGTCTGTAAACTTGTTAAATCTTTGTATGGTCTTAAACAAGCTCATAAACAATGGCACCAGAAATTTGACAAAGTCATTGCGCAATATGGTTTCACTGTGAATGAACACGACAAGTGTGTTTACACTAAAGTGATAAACAATGACTATGTCATCCTCTGTCTCTATATTGATGATATCCTTATCTTTGGAACCACTCTTGAATTAATTTTAAAGATTAAGGATTATCTTTCCAAGAACTTTGACATGAAAGACTTAGGTCTTGCTGATATGATACTTGGAATAAAAATCTCTAGAGATACTAGAGGAATATCTTTAAGTCTTTCTCACAGTATTGAGAAAATGCTGATCAAATTCAACTATCACAACACTAAACCTGTCTCCACACCTTATGATTCTTCTATATCCTTAAAGAAGAATGAAGGTGAGCCTGTATCCCAGCTGAAATATTCTCAGATGATTGGATCTCTTCTATACATATCTAACCGGACCAGACCTGATATAGCTTATGCTGTAGGGAGACTGAGCCGGTATACCAGTAACCCTAATCTAGATCATTGGTCTGCCCTAGAGAGAGTATTCAAATACTTGAAAGGGACAGTGGACTATTGCTTGACTTACACTGGATACCCTGATGCCATTGAAGGGTATAGTGACGCTAATTGGGTCACAGATTCTAACAGCGTAAAGTCCACATCTGGGTATATTTTTCTTTTTGGTGGTGCTACTGTATCCTGGAAATCCTGTAAGCAAATAGTAATTGCCAGGAGCACCATGGAATCTGAGCTGATTGCTCTTGATACCACTTGTACAGAAGCAGAATGGTTAAAAGATCTTCTTTCTGAACTTCCTTTGGTCCCTAAACCTTCTCCTCCAATTTCTATTCATTCCGATTCTAGATCGACCATAGAGCTTCTAAAACAAGTGCATGTGACTAAAAAATTGAACAGACATATTCAAATAAGATATAAATCTGTACAACGCCTGCTGGGCAAAGTTGTGATCTTGGACTTTGTAAAGTCTGAGAAAAATCTTGCTGACCCTTTGACTAAGGGATTATCTAGGAGTGTGGTTCTGGATTCATCGAGGGAGATGGGGTTAAGCCCATATATGAGGTCACTGACAGCGGTAACCCAACCTTTATTTGGAGACGTAGTCCCAATGTTGGTTCAATGTGGTAGTAACAAGCTGGACTAGTGACACTCGTGTGGAGCATCGACCTGGATATATTTATATATCATTATGTAGCATGTGCTACTACCCCTTCTCTATGGTGACGATGCTCTGATGATACAGCTGGTTAGGCTGAGTTTTACTCTTAATAAGTCCAACGCGTGTATTGCGGAGGGTATGATATCCAGCTGTAGTACCCTTGGAGGACTTACCTACTTGAGAGGAACCGTGATGGCCGCGGTTGAGGGGGCTTGGCTAACCCTAAGAAACTCTCATGAGTCGGTTATTGTGAGCATGGCCTTTAACGCTCAACCCGCTTTGCTCAATAGATAAAGCGTATTGTGTGTGTTTTCGTCAATACTTGATTCAAGGGGCCTAATTCAAGGCCTAGTCCATTATGTCCCTCAGGTGGCGATGAACTCACTAAGGAAAGGTTCAAAGCCGGAAGCTACCTTTTCCGAATTCACGATACGAAAGGTTGCCCAACCTATATTTGTTTTGTGTTTTATTGATTTACTTATTGATTTTGTGTTTTCAGTCAATATTGCCTTTTGGGGGGGACTGTTGGATATTTTTTTTGAAAAAGTCAAATTGACTTAATCTAATCCTCTTAAATCTCCAACTAACCACAATTTTCTCCTTAACCCTCTCCACTATCCGTTTTTGTTTCTCTCCCTATATAAACTCTCTCAATCATCTCATAATAACATACTCAATTTTCTCTACCTACTCTCTCCTCTCATCTCACGGTAAAAGAAAAAAAAACAGTCGAGTGAAATTAAAAAAAAATTAGAGAGATAATTCTCACGGGTTTTTCTGCTACTATATTCTTGAGTGTTATTATTATTTTGGGCAACCTTCTTTATCTGAGCAGAAGCTCTGTGCTCTCGCCCGAGTACGGAGGTCGGCCGTTTCCGGGGGCTTTTACCGCTAGGGGGAAGAGGATCGACTGCGCCAGGGCGATAGGCGGGTCCTCTATCTTCTAGGGCAGTGAATCACGACTGCATCCGTTCAGGCCTGGTGTTCTAACTCTTTTAATTTCAGATTTAATCTAATTTATTTTCTTTTTAGAAAGCAGTTAAAGCTTTAAAAAAGTGAATAACAAAGTCTTAAAACGTAGAAAAGGTGTTATAGAAAAACTGATTTCCTATAATACTTTTCTTTATTTTATTTTTTATTTTTTGCCTGAAACAAAAGATCAAATTATTATTTTTAATATAAATAATTTATTTGTTAAATATTACACATGTGATGATGACAAGCGGGCAATAAGTTGCGCCACTAATCCTTTCTGAATTGTAAAACCCAACCTACGAAATACGTGCTCAGCGGACCCTGCTATCGCCACATTCTTATTCATGAATTTCTGTACCCTCCTAAGGAACTCCACTGCATCAGCTGCAAGGAAACCAAACGTATCAAAAGCGAACAGGATGAAGCTATGATGGTTGTCCTTACAAGCTTGATCATGTTTGCCCACCTTTGCCTCTGCTGCTCTATCCGCTGCATGCCCAATCTTGAACTCTCCATTACCAAACCCCACCAACGGAGACACCCTTATGAGATCAACACAAACGTGCTTCATCCCACCCTAACTGTAGACAAGAGCGTTCGTCGGTCTTAGAGTAGATCTAGCCTCTCCAGGAGGAGTGAGAAAGTTGACCGACGCTTCCTTCTTTGATGGGATCCCTGCTCTTTGGAGGATATCATACAAGACATCTCTGACTAAGCTATTCCTGTACTTGAACCCCGGCTGCTTCTGACAGTGGATGACATGCTCTCCAAAAGCATCCATCTGCGTTCTACGACAAACTGGGCATTGTGTCCCCTCCACGAACAAAGGAACCAACAACATGTACCTGAGGATGGCCTGGTACTCCCCCGGAGTCATACGCTATCTCAATCCCTCAATAGGTGTGGTCAACAAGAAATCTTTGGCATGCTTTGCCCGCAGGCACTCAACAATCGCAATCTACCTCTCTGAAAGGCCAAACTCCGTCGATAGATCTCTACAAACACCACCATAAAAGATGTCTGCTAAGTAATGCATTGGTTTTAGGGGGGACAGACCCTTTAGTGGTTATTTGAAGAAGGTCAACTTCAGGTAGCTTGGCTTGAAGAAAGGACCGGGCGGAAGTAAAATGTCCATCTAAAGAAACCTCACCACAACCTCTCAAAATGTGGTCTTGGAGCTCGATGGAGTGAATCCGAGAGGCCACAAAAGAAACCTGTATGGCATCGACTGCTGCCTAGACCCTTAACCCGCCTGCCTTGATAGGTAAAGAGGCTAGCCTCCATTGGAGATCCCCGACGCCTGGGCCTTCGGATGTGACAATGCTCTTGATTGACCTCCGAAGCGCAATATCAAACTGAATTGTCGCCTGAGCAAAGAGTTGTGGCGGGCAAGTCCTCAAGGCAAAATACAACTTGGACAAACACGCACAAGCTCTCAAAAGGATAAGCTCGCACTGTGGATCCCTAAGTTGGTCCAACTCTCCCATTAACTAAGTCGCCTTTGCCATCCTCTTCGCTGCTAACCCACCAACAAACCCCTCATCCATGCTAACTGCTCCACCTAAAAGCCTTACTCCATCATGAGGTCAACTGATATCCAAGGGAAAAAGCCCCTCGAGCAAACTCCTAGGATCCGGTGAGGGCTAGAATAATTCAGTTTTGGTGACATTGAGGTCCAACCCAAGCCTTGGGCCTTCATTCTCGATCACCTTATATGCCTTAGCAATCTCTAAAATATCCCCGACCAAGGACCCATCGTCCAAGTACCAAGCATGAAGAGCCAACTTGCACTCTTCCTGCACTCGAAGAATCAACGGGTGAAGCGGGAGCACGAACAACAGAGGCCTTAACTGATCCCCTTACTGGATCCTCAGAGCAGACCAAATGAAATCCACCTCCAAATACAGTCTAGCGGGCTGCACATATAGAAATTCTACCCAAGGAGAGATCGCCGAACACTTAAGGCGCACCTCCCGTAACATACTACTCTTGTCGACCAAGTTAAATACATTCCGAAAGTCGACTAAAAGCATGGAGAGCGAGTCCTCCGCATGGTGGACATCAATGAACCTATTAAGCGCATGCAAAACTGCTTCTGCCCCTCCTGAGACTCCCACCCCAAACTAAAAATCTCCCATATAACTCGTCATGTCCTTCCCCACCTTCATCATGGTCACTTTAGAGAGGAGACATCTCCAAATGGTACCTACCACAATCGGCATTATGCCCCCATCACTCTTCAACAACGGAGTGAGGGGAGCACTAGCAATAAACTCCGTCAAGGAGGCCGGACAACATGCACCCTTGCAACCACAAATTAACCACTAGAGTGAGAGTCGCGAGAAGGTCGTTAGCAATAGTGGATTCTAGACCACAAAGTGCATCTAACAAGTGCTAGGCTCGAAGGCCATCACGGCCACAAGAGGTCCCCTTAGGGAAGGACTGTATGGAATGGAGAACCTCCCCGCAGTCCACTAAGAACGGCTCTTGGTCATACCCAAAAGCTGGCAACACTGGAGGATGCGCCGAAATGTAAACAAATATATTGGGTCCCCAAAAAGAATAGAAATACATTTTCTGCAACTTTGGATAGAAATAGGCTTAAAAAAGGAAATGTGGATCCTAGAATTCTTCCGATAAACCACATTTTCAATCAATCATTTTGAAATAGACATAAGTTTTTAAGAAATAGTCATTAATCCCTTATAAACTACCTAAAATATTCTCAAATATCTTGTGTAGGATTGTTGTTTTTACAAACAACCACTAATGAATTCTATGATTTAGCGAGAATAGGGTGCATCAGAAAGCCAAAACTAGCTCAAAACTAATTATCTACAACGAAACATGTCTCTGTAACGCAAGGAGAATGCTTTATGAAAAACAAAGGGGAAAAATCTTCTAATAAAAAAAAAGAAATTCCTTTTAACAACTATAAATGGTTCTCTAATGAAGGTATTTATGGAAAGAGTCATTTATGATTTTTAATATCCTTTCTAAGGCATTGAGTAGTAAATTTATGATATTATGCACATGCATCCATTTTCCTTATTTCATGGTTCACATCCTTTTTAAGGCATTTGAGAAAAAACATTCAACATCATGTGAGCATTAACGAGAGATTGGTTCTTTTAAAGGTTTGGCATAGTGCGTAATGATTAAAAAAGAGTGAAACTAGACTATGAGACTATGAAATTTGTTTTCAAAAAAGTATTAGACTACAGAAAAGCAAACAAGAAAGTGAGGGCTCCCAAATGTGAGATTACCCAGTGATTCCACACATTAGATGTTACACCAAAAAACGACTGTCTTTTGACTAGTACTGCATAAGGGATTGAAACTTAACATACAGATACAAGGGTTATCCTTTATCCAACCATTATTCCTCTCACTAGATAATTTCTCCTTCAATATTGTCACATGATAAAACTATCAATGCTGATCGACCGTCTTAATTTGCACTACATCCATCCACAAGAAGGGATAACCTTTGGCCTATTCACATGATTTGCACTCAAAAATGCAGTTAGTGGCAGCTCTAACACATAAATATATAGCCAGAACAATAAATGAAATGGATTCAAGGTGTACATATCTAGAGTTGTTATATCTCTATTTAAAGGAAACTAACTCTTAAGTATGAGCCCCATATTCATGCTATATGTATCTTTTAAGGAAGGGATAAGAGGGAATAGTGGGCCAATTGTTGTATTAGGAAGCATTTTCTGTTTCCTCACTCCACAGCCCACAGGGTGCTCTGACCCTATTAGCAAGTTAATTTCCTATTTTTGTTGCCACATGTACTGAAACCTTTACGTTTTAGACGCGGTGGGGGTGGGGGTGGGGCTGGGGGTTACCCAGT